>JAODAL010011797.1:0-98275 GCA_025379985.1 Phyllomedusa bahiana
TCTAGTATTCAGCACCTGTGCAGCTCATTCCACGACGCACTGGGGCTTTTATTACTTCCTACTGGGAATAGTCTTTTGTCCAACCATTGAGTTGTGAGTATGTGTCTATGACGAGGATCTGAAATTTTCTATGGAAATCACCAAGTGGAATCCAAAAAGATTTAACTTGCTGGTTAGATAAAGGATCAGTCTAGATCCACATATAAAGAATTAAGTACTGAAGCCTCTTGACATAGTAGACAAGCTAAATGTGGCCAAGCACCTTCAGTAGCTGTCAGATGAACAATTATTCAGCCAATAGCTCTTCCTCTCAACTCACCCATATACCTGCTTGCTTCAGCCGAGCATACATATGGTTACAATGGGAAGAAAGCAATAAGCCGCTGTCCCCCTTGAGTACATAGGATCTTAGGATCTGACATGTTGAAATTCAACATGCATATTCCTATTTTTCCCCGATATATGACAAACACACATCAGCCAAGTATCTAAAATACATAGATGGCCGTCCAGTCCCAGGTTGAGGTGACGTTAATGTGATGTTTTAGAGAATTTTCTAGTTAACCACAGTCATTATCAATACATAGATCTTGTGTTTTCTAGACACTGCCCTTCCTAGAGTTCATTTTAATTCTACTAGATAAAAGCTGGGAATTCCACCATATCTTCTTGTGTGTAGGTAGATTATACTCATGAACTTCAGACCTTTACTTGTAAATCAAGCAGTAATAGAAAAGAAAGGACATTATCAGCTGTCTTTAATGAATAAGTGCATTCAGCCCTATCGGGACCATGTCCATAAACCTATTCAGCCTTATGTACTGCTTTCCATAATTAAGTCCAGAAATCTGGAATAAAGCTATTTATGGACCAGTATTCCCTGGTACTGACAGTATCTGCTTCAGTGGTGTGAGACTGAATTATCAGAGCAGAAATACAGAAGTACACAAGTAGATTTGGTCCGTGCAACAAGACATGTGAAAATGTATTATTTATTACATTTTAATGAAGAGGGAACCAGTCATCACTTTTAACCAAGGCCATTTCTAGGCTAAATCACACTCAGATTGGGAAGAAAAAATGTTTCCCCTATTCCCCCGCATTAACATGTCGTGCCACGCTGCCACGCATAGCATCACCATTAACCAGTTCCTGACCGGACCCCTAATTTCTCCTTATAACTAACCAGGCTCATTTTCTTTAGAAGATACCAGTTTGAATGCTCTAATGCTTTTTTCCCACTTTTTAATTTATTTATTCAACAGCTAAAGTGACACTAAAATAAGTTTTGTAATTGTATCCCTTTTCTATGATTAACATTCATATATTCATAACTTTTTTTTTGCAGATTTCTCCCGTGACTGGGGCTGATATATTAGCCCCAGTTAAAGGGGACATATGGCCACAAGCACTGACTGCAGAGCTGACATGGGTCTAATAAGATGCAGAAGATTTTGCATTTACTGAGCCGAGCAGTCAAGCGACCACTGGTGCCGGGAAGCATCAGAAAGAAAAGTTTTAACAGCTCCTGCACCGTATGCAAAATACTTCTTAAATGTCTTCAGAAAGCAAATGTCCTATAACCTCAGCAGCAACTCTTCCCATCTTAGCTTGATCCATCTTCTGCATTATCCACTGCCCCTTGGCAAGGGCATCAATTACACCTACTGAAGAAACACCCAGTTGGCACTTTAAAAGTAATTTGCAAACTGCAGCCCATGAAATGTCTTTCTTTAGCTTCTAAATACAATAATGAAAAAAGAAAGTACAACCTACAATGTTTACATATAAGAACATAATTTAAAAAAATCTTGTCCTTAGAAGGTCTTAACAGTAGGTAAATACTATTTAAGTTGAATACACAACAGATTGCACCATGTAATTATTTATTTAGCAAAAGTTATTACACCTATACTGCTTCCATAAGAATGAAGATGGGGTAAGTAGCAGCCAGGTGCTGGTAATTAAATTGCCTTGATTAATTGATCATCAGCAAGTGTGTCCACTTCTATAACAGCAGATATTTTAGCAGCATTCAGACACAATGTCAAGGAGGAAAGACATAAGCAATGATCTTAGAGAAGTAATTGCTGTAGCCTATCAATTTAGAAAGAGCTATAAGACCATTTCCAAATAATTTGAAGTCCATCATTCTACAGTAAGGAAAGATTATTCATAAGTAGAAAACATTCAAGACAGTTGACAATCCAAGGAGTTCACCCCTCTGTATATTCACCCCAAAGTCAGACCATGCAATGCTCAGATATATTGCAAGAAATCAGATAGATCTCAGACTCTACAGGCCTCAGTTAGCATGTTAAATGTTCACGTTTTTGTCAGTACAAATAAAAAAAATACTTAACAACTATGGCTTTTTTGGAAAGGTTGCCAAGAGTAAGCCTCTTCTTTATAAAAAGAACCTGGCAGCACACTTTAAATTTACAAACTTGCATCTGAACAAACCACAAAACTTCTGGAACAATGTCTATTGGACAGACAAAATCATAGTGGAGATATGTGGCCATAATGTGTAGTGAAAACCAAACATAGCTTATCAGCACAAAAACCCTATACCAAGCACAGTGCTGAAAGCTTGATGCTTTTTGCTTGTTTTCAGTCACAGGATCTGGGCACCATGCAGTCATTGATTAAACCATGAACTCCTCTGAGTCAAATGTGAGCCATTCATCCAACAGCTCAAGCTTCGCTGAAACTGGGTCATGCAACTGGACAATGATCCCAAGTACACCTGCAAATCAAGAACAGAATGATTGAAAGAGAAAATAATCAAGGTGTTGCAATAGCCTAGTCAAAGTCCTGGGGTGACATGTATGAATCCTGACGCTGACAGGCCAGTTCTAAATTGCTTTGAGGCACTGTACAATGCAACAGAATGTATGAAGCTGTTCTTCTGCAGGTCATACATCCAGGCGCAGTCTAGTGCCAATACGACAAGTCTGGCTTTAACCTGGTCTGGCTGTTCTAACTGTTCTGTGCCTAATTTTGGGGTCAAGAATCATAAATGTGTCTAATTCTACAAATGTGGTGTGACGCCCTCAGAACGATTCAAATCTTTGGCGCATTAAAAAGTGTCTTTGGTGCATTACAAAGTCACTTATCGCACCAAAGTTTGCAGTGCACCTGTTCATACATTCTTTTTGGTTCAAAATACACCAGAAAACTGCTGCAGCCCTGTTCATACAAGTCGCCCCTGGTATCCAAATATCAAAATCACACCCTTTTGGTATATTCAAGAATCCACAGGTAACTCACAGCTTTACATAGGTTCCCCAAGCCTGTTTAAACACTCAGTCACAAAATAGAAAATGGAGCCGTAAAAGTAATAATGTATAAACAGTCCTTCAGCCAATATGTATCAAATGGAGTTTTTCTTTCTTGCAACTCCCATATCCAAAATCTTTACATTACAATGGTATAGCGAGAGCAATAAATATCATTCATAGGGTAAGACTTGTGGCTCCACTGTTAATGTTCTTTAAAAGGTAACGTTCCATTATTATTTGTTCAGCCTGTCCAAAGCCTCGGAGTATGTCATAAAGTCCATATAATATTTGAGCAGTATCCTTCATGCAGAGACCAGGGGGGACATGTATGAAAACTGTCTAGGTCTAAGACTTTCTTTGTTGCCCTTAGAGCCCACAGAGCTCCCCTTTCATTTTTTCAGAGCACTATATGAAATGAAAGGGGAGCTCTGATTGGTTGCTATGGGCAACAAAAAAAGTCTTACACCTAGACTGTTTTCATACATGTGGCCCCAGGTGTCTATAGACACCGGGGGTGAAATGTCAGAGAAGAGGCACTACCATACCAGTTTTCAGGTGCATTAACCCCTTAATGACCTTGGGCGTATGAGTATGTCCCAGGGCCACTAAGAGGCTTTGCAGGGGGATCGCTCCGCGGACCCCCTGCCAGCCGCCGGGGGGGTTAGCGGCTAATCGCCGCTAACACCCGGCAGTAACAGGCGGCCGGGTGGCTCGCACGCTGGCGCTGTTTAAACCCTTTCAGACACCGCGGGCAAAGATGACCGCGGCGTCTTGAATGAACACCGATCGGTGCCGGCGCACCGATCTGTTACGGTTATCGGCATCAGCGCTTTTAAACCCGACGGACGGGCACGGTGGTGGGGAGCCCTGTGAAGGCTCCCGTCACTACACTGGCCGGTTTGCCCCACTTCCGTCCGCAGACAGGAATGTGGGGGAAACCGCCATCTTTGTACACCCTAATGCATTGCCTATGCAATTTCATTAGGTTGGATTAACAATTGCGCCCCTAGTGGTCAACCACCATAGGGGGACAAATGTTACAGTAAAAAAAAAAAAAAATTTTAAAAATACAAAAAAAAAGTATTAAAACTTCAAATCACCCCCTTTCTCCATTTTACAAAAAAATCCCTTAAAAATAATAAAAAAAGTTACACATATTTGGCATCGCTGCGTCCGAAAAAGTCCGATCTATAAAAATATAACATCATTTATCCCGTACGCTGAACACAGTAGAGGAAACAAAATTCCAAACACCAAAATTGCGTTTCTTGGTCATTTTACGTCACTCAAAAAATGGAATAAAAATGATCAAAAAAGTCGCATGCTTTCCAAACTGCTAGCGATAAAAAGTACACTTCAGCCTGCAAAAAAATGCCGCCTCACTGACGTCCGTAAGTGTTAGTACAAAAAAAGTTATTGTTCGCACAAAATGGCGCCGTGGCGAAAATTTCAAAAATAGAAAATTTTTTGGAAATTTTTTTACGGTACCAAAACATAACGGAAACCCTACATGTTTTCCGGATACGTAACAACCCGTAGAATTTCAGATAACACATTATATTTACCGAAAGATTGAACGCCGTAAAAGCAAAACCCCCGCAAACATGGCTAAAATAAATTTTTTTTCACAATTTGTCCCACTTGGAATTTTTTTGCGGTTCTCAGTATATTCTATAGTATAGTGAAAAACACCATTAGAAAGTACATCTTGTCCTGCAAAATAAAAGCCCTCATGTGTCTATGTAGGTGGAAAAATAAAAAAGTTATGGCTTTCAGAAGGCGAGGAGGGAAAAACGAACGTGTCACCAAAAAAAAAACGCCGGTTCCTTAAGGGGTTAAATGAGTGTATAGTGCGCCTGAATGAATGAACCTGTCAAAAATCTGGTGTCTGGTATATCTTGGATAGTATAATTGATGCACATAATTTAGGTGCATAGCATATCATTGCTAATATATTTATGCACCTACATTACCTGGCGTGTAATGCACCTAGTTTCATTTATATAGAGAATAGGGCCTCAACAGTTTTTTTTGCTACAAAATACAACAAAAAAATGGCACAACCCTAATGGGACATGTCCCCCCTGCTCTCTGCATAAAGGATACTGCTAAAGTATTACATGTACTTTATGACATACTTCAAGGCTTTGGAAATGTGGAACAAATAATATCAGAACATTACCTACTATAGATCTTCAATGGTGAACCCACAGGTTTTTTCTCTATTTATTGCTCTCACTATACTGTTGTAATGTAAAGATTTTATTTATAGAAGTTGCAAGAAAGTAACACTCCATTTCATATATACTAGTCAAGGTTCTGACCTCAAACCAACTTAGATGCTGTCCTAGGACCTCAAGGGGACACTGCCATCAGAAAGGAGTATTTTGTTAAAGCTAATATTTCTGGAATTTTTTTTTTTTCTTTAAGAATTTTGGCAATATTTCTTTTTTATTTCAGCAGGCCTATACAATAAAAAAATACATATCAAATATTGTCCTTCTCTAGCTCTGTGAGAGAACTTTTGTTTGGCAGGGCAGACTGATCTCACTTTATTTCAGCTGCTAACAAAATGCTTGCTCTATTGTTCTCTCCACAGGGATAGATAAAATGATACTCCTAGCAATACATGAAAGGAAAATAAGGTAATCTTTCTCTGCAGCAAGGAGAGGGGGGTTTCTTCCCACTTATCAGGTAATTGCTGATAATATTTACACTTCTGATAACAGAGCGGACCAGAAATAAGCACCATCAATCAATCCTCTCACTGCTTTGCTGTTAGAACTCACAGAAGAGAAGCCAGAGAAGTTAATATACATAGGGGAACTTTAAAAAAAAATTATCGAACAAAAAAAAAACATATAACAAAAAAAAAAATCATATAATGGTCGAATATTGCTTGTCAGTATATGAAAAGAAAAATTTTGATGATACTGTCCCTTTAAGAGAGTTAAATAAATGCCCGCAGAGCTCAATGAACTGGAGTAACATTGAAGAGAAAATTGGGCAAAACTTTCTTCCAGAACAATGTGAGAGACTAATAAAGTTATACAGAAAACAATTCCTCCAGTTAATATTGCTAAAGGTGGTTCTACAAACTATTGATTTATATGTGTTTTTCACACATGGATTTTCTATTTTGGTTTAATTTTTGTTAAATCCGTAATGACATGATGGAACCTGTTGAGTATTATTATTGTATTGTATTGTGTTCACCTCATCTTAAGATCTTCTAAAGATCTTCCAAGTGTTATTTTATTATGTCCTGTCCTGCAGAGCTCTTCTCCTACCCCCTTCCCTCTCCATAGACTTCTAAAAGCAGCATCCAAGTGGGTAATTCAACAAACTGATCTGTTTTGAGAAAGATTTTACCAGCTTTTAAGATTAAATGATGAGTTTAAGAGTTGGGAGCAGAAAAGGAGCCTAAAAAGAGGAGAAACGTGCATTTTTCTCTAATAAGATTTATTATTTACTTACTAAGCTTCTTATTTTCTCTTATGTTTTTGATTTATGCAAAGTTTTTTAAAAGATTACTGACAATTTAAGGCACCTGTACGGCACTGAACAGGTATAGTTGGGTGATGAGCTTGCCATATACAGCTTGACATTTTTTTACGCAAATTGCTTGTAAATCTTGCCTGGATTCACGATCTGAGCCTTTGAGTCCTACTTTTCTCGCCCACACATAGTGATTGACAGCTCTCCCTGTATGAGTGTTTATACAAGGGAAACTGTCAGTCAGTGTAGGAACAGGGAAAACAGGAATCAAAGGCTAAATCCATGAATCCAGGCGGGATTTACAGGGTGTTTAACACAAATATACGGCATCAAGGTATGTCAGACTATTTATTTCTATGCTCACTTGTGCTTTCGTTATCCTATCCAGCCAGAAACTAGACCAGACAGGTCCTGTTTGAATTTTAACTATATAACGAAACCTTGGTGCATGACAAATAAATCCTCCGATCCCCGCCGTTTAACCCTTCGATTACCGTGGTCTGTGACTGCAACACAATCAAAGGTGATTTCCCTGCTAATACAGTATTAAGTGTACAAGAAAAGGGTAAAATAGTTATCCCTTAATGGGATTTTTTTTTAATAGTAAAAAACATAAAAAGTTGAGTAAAATAGATAAATATTCAATAAAAAATGATTATGCATGCAGGTTATCTAGTGTGAAATGTGCATGGTGTAAAAAGTAGTTAAAAAAAGCAGAAAATCACTTTTTTATGTTCACACTGCAAAATTCTTTTAATTTATATGCAATCTTAAAGGGGTTTTCTCCCTACAAAGATTGGCTTTCAACATGAAGGGGCAAGTAATTGAAGACTTTATTCTAAATACATTGGTCATATGATTTTACTTCCAATAGTTAAGAGATATTTTATGTGCTCTGACTGCACTGGTCTCTATGGTTACATGGTTGCCTGAACACAATTCTGTTATCTGATTAGCTGAGAGAGCAGAGAGCAGGGAGTGACCTCACCATGGACAGATTGCTTAGTCCAGAGCAAACTAATTATCTCTTACAGATAAGCAATTGTTTTCTGTCCTCACAGCACATGCAGCTTTTGTTTATTGAAGAGATAACCTTTCCTGCACTTGTGAGTGTAACAGCTCAGCTACTTATAGATAAGCTAAATATGCTAATCACTGCTACAGAACCACCCAAAGCCTGAGAACACAGAATGAGTGTAAAATTGCTTGTGACCCTGCATGGTGAAAAAACCCCTTTAGCCCTTATTTCTGCCATAGACAACCAGCACCATTGACATCCATCCTTTCACCACCCAGTCAGTTGAATTTTATTCTGCACAAAACCTCGGGGATATTAATAGAAAACCATTAACTACTCTATATAATTAAGGCAAATTATGTGATTCTATACAGCAGTATTTTTTTGATGCTGCCTTGGATCATTCTGTTTAACAGGAACAGTACCAAGGTCCCTAACTTACATACTCTTCATTGTAATTAAAGGGAATTTATCACCAATATTTTTTACTAATTTAAACCAAATAATGATACATATTCATTTCTCCTTTTTTGTTTTTATTTTCTGAAGTATGGAGGGCAGCCATCTTTACAGGGCAGCTCTAATCATGATGTAGAGATATACTTTACAATAGCCCCGTGGCCATAAGAGCCTGTGAACAGAAGCTGACTCATTGACTTCTAGGGGAGAGTTTTCTTGGTATACTCTTTGACCTGGAAAGTAGTCAGTGTGCAGAGTTTAAGAGAAGGGGGAGCTATGACCATCACTTATTGTGAAAGGTAAAAATCACCTGTACCTGTACATTGGTGCCACATTTGAATGTAATCCTATCTGTGATGATAACGAGGAGACTGCTGAAAACAGAACAGGAAGTGTCAACCTATTAAGCTTAGTGTTCAGATAAAAACTGTAGGATTTTAGTTGTTTTTTTTTTAATATTTAATATAGTGACATGAAAAATGTTAATAAAAATCACCAAAAATTCTTGAAACGTGTTTAACATAAAAACACAATGTGAACAACGGGTAATTTTCTGACTACACATTTCCCACTGTATGTAACTATATGTTATGCTTTAAATAACTACAGTATGTAGAATATGGAAATGGTCTGAGTGGTAAATGAGGGGTTAATGAGCCAGTGTGTGCCATAAATATTTACTTTTCAGTGGAGGCAGTGGTAATCCGAGATAATAAGTAATGAGTAGGACAAGCACCCAACGCTGCTCACAAGTGTAACGGGAATTGTGTCTGCGGTGTCAGGTATACGTTGTCCCTGGTGATTTCTCTCCTGCGCTTATGCTGCTCATTTCATATAGATGTCACTACTGTATTATAAGTGTTTTCTCAGCTTGTGCGCTATCAGGCCTGAGTGGCGCATTACAGTAATGGGGTAAGTGTATGAAACACTGAAATCCAATCTCTTTAAACAGATTTGATGTCTGCCTGTAGCACAACATTTCCTACTAATGGTCTCCTTCATTTTGTAGCAATGTTATCCACCTGATCAGATTACAGTTGGTTTTAATTACCCAGCTAATAGAGTCCTTAACCACTGTCCAAGCACATTCTCTATGTAGACCAAGATGTAGGTCTTAATGGACATCAGGGTTGTTTGTGTTATATCTTTGTGCCCACAAAATACAATCAAAACAAACAACGAAAAAGACCTTCCTCACTTGGGTGCTAAATACCACCCTGCTATATCTGCAAGGGAAAAAAATCATTTTAAAGACTGAATTATGGCAAAGCTCTGATTAATATTGGCTACAGTCGGCAACTGTCAGGCTTAACAAAAAATCTCTTGCTGCCTAGAAACTGCTGTTGACTGATCTTATTATTAATTAAGTCTCTACTAGCTAGGACTTATGTGAACACCCTGTCTTTGCATTATGAACAAACAAAAGCCTCACACTCTATTTATGTATATATACTTTGTATGTACAATATATATATATATATATATATATATATATATATATATACAATACACAACATACATACATACATACATACATGTATATGCATATATATACACATATATAGGTATATATATCGTTGAGCCATAGTATTATGACCAGCAGCTAACATTCAGAGTAGCCACCACCGCTGTGTTCAGCACGGACAGCAGTTAGACGGGCTGGTAAGTTGTCACGGGTCTCCGGAGCCATGCTGACTACAGTGCATCTCACAGCTGCTGAAGGGTGCATGGGGGAGGATACATAGAGTGAATACGATGGTTGAGGTGATCCCACAGATGCTCATTTGGGTTCAAGTTTGGAGAATAAGGGGCCATGGTAGTAATTGGAAATCTTGGTCATACTCTCCCAACCAATGTCGGGTATTTTTAGCTGTGTATAAATGTTGCATTAAAAACCTCTGTGAAAGCCATGAGAACAGCAAAATGTTTTGGTTGCTCAATTATGTTGTTTTACTTGAGTAACTGCAAATCCTAACCAACCCAATTTACACAGAATAGGTTCATTAGGATTCCAGTGGTTCTAGTAATTTTTGCAGACTGCCTTATCCTTAGGGTATGTTCACACGGGCAAATTTCGACGAGCATTTTGCGTCGTATTTGCGCTGTAATGCAAGCGAGATGCGTGCCGAAATTACGGTAATCCATAGTTCTCATAGAGAATGGTTTATTCATAACAATAATAATCCTTATTTATAAAGCGCCAACATTTTCCACAGCACTTTCAATTTAGAGGGTATAAGTACAGTCAAACATTACACAGTAAAAAGCTACTAACAGATCAGACACAAGGTATGAGGGCCCTGCTCTCAAGAGCTTACAATCTATTAGGGTATATGGGTGAGACGAAGGGTAAGACATACTTGGTTTACATATTGGTCGAGCCATGTTACACAAATATGAGGTAGTTTACATAAAAAGTAGATAAACCTGCCACCCAGACAGTACATCACCCATGTGCAGCGAGTGACAGAAGTGTGTGTGATAGAATTTTGGGGGTTAGCAATTAGGGATCGATGTTGGCCTTCTTAATAAGATGTATTTTCAGAGCGTGCTTAAAACTGTGAGGGTCTGATTGCCCGCTGTAGCATGTTCCAGAGAACTGGAACAGCACGTGCAAAATCTTGGAAACGGGCATGGGAGGTTGGGATGATTGAGGCATTTAATCTAAGATCATCAGCAGAGTGCAGGGAATGGGTAGGATGGTAGGCAGAGATGAGGGAGGAGATGTAGGGAAGTGCAGCACTGTGGAGAGCTTTATGGGTATAAGAGAGTTTATATTGTATTATGTACTGAATAGGCAATCAGTGCAATGACCGACAGGATAGAGACATCAGTATAGCAGATGGAAAGAATGGTGAGCCTGGCTGCTGCATTCAGGACAGATTGGAGAAGGGAGAGTTTACAAAAAAGGGAGACCGATAAGCAATGAGTTACAGTAGTCATTGCTTATCGGTATAAGAGCAGCAATGAGAGTTTGAGTTGTTTCCACAGTGAGGAAAGGACAGATTCTGGTGATGTTCTTGAGGTGCAGGTGACAGGAACGGGCAAGGGATTAAATAAAGGAGGTGAAGGACAGATCAGAATCTAGTATAACCCCAAGACAGCGGGCCTGCTGCCTAGGAGTTATGGTGGTGCCACACACTGAGACAGAAATAGCAGGGTGGGGTCGGTTAGTAGATGGTAGAATGACAAAAAGGTCAGTTTTAGTGACTTTTAGTTTAAGATAGAGAGAGGACATGATGTCAGAGACAGCGGACAGACAGTCACTGGTGTTTTGTAGTAGGGTGGGGGTGATATCACTGAAAAAGGTGTGTAACTGAGTGTCATCAGCATATATGTTGCAGGGAAATGATAAAAATAGGGATTTGATCAAATCCCTAAGGGAGATGATTCATCTTTTCACTAAAACAGTTCAGGGATTTGATCAAATCACTGACTTTCTTTAGGGAAATCACCCCACAGAGTTGTTATTTTAACATCTTCCGTGATTTTATCATCTCCCTTAGGGATTTGATCAAATCCCTATTTTCATCATTTCCCTGCGACATATAGATGGTACTGAAAGACAAATCTGCTGATGGTTTGTCCAACACGGGCTGTGTAGAGTGAAAAGAGGAGAGGATCAAGAACTGATCCCTGACAAATAGACAATAGACAATAAATAGATAGTAAATAATACCATGGAAAATAAATGGTTCTATAAACAGTAAATGGTACTATAGAAACTAAATGGTACTATAGAAAACTGTTGTCACGTCAAGGGAGGTACAGTGAGCCCTGACTGGAACCCAGCCCACTGTCCCTGCCTACTTGACGTGCTGCCCTAGACGGCAGACGGCAACTGGGCGACAGTCCCTGCGCTGCTAGAGTGCGGGAGGCCGTCAGGGGGTAGAATAGTCAGACAGTCCGGGTCAATACCAAAACGGGAACGCCAAAGCCACAAATCAGAACCAGAGGGATAAACGTAAACAAGCCGAGGTCAAACACGAACGGGAGCGAGGTACAAAATCAGAAGACAAGCCGAGGTAAGTAAATAAGCCGAGATCAGGTACACAAGTAAACAGCACAATACAAATCCCAGGAAAGCAAGGCAGCCAGGAAATTTCACAGGCGCAGCACTCAGCTAGCAGGGAGATTAAATGTGATTCCCGGATACCGCCCCTGTAGCTGATTGGAGCGGCCTCCGGGTCCTCCCATTGGCTGATGCGACACGTGCCCTGTCCGGATTGGCTGGGTGTCTGTCACTCACAGAGCTGCCAGCAGCAAGTGTATCAGGGTGGAGTTGCAAATCAGCTGCTGCAGCCTGTTGATCCCTGCAGCCTGAATGCAGCCTAGCCCTGACAACTGTACTATAGACAATTAATGGTACTATAGACAGTAAGGCAATGTTCACACGGCTTATTGCCGGCGTAATTGCGGGGCCGGATTTTACCCCGCAATTACGCCGGCAGCCGTGCAGCGGGGCGGGGGGCCGGCAACTTGCCGGCCCCATAGACACTCATTATTCACGGCGCGTACACGCCGTAAATAATGTGCATGTCACTTTCTCCCCCCGGATTCGCCGAGCGGGGAGGAGAGACGGAATCCATAGTTCTCTATGAGAACTGTGGATTACCGTAATGACTGAGACTGATTTCAGCCGTATTGGAGCGCAAATACGGCGCGCAATATGGCTGAAATCAGTCCCAGAATAAGCCGTGTGAACGAGGACTAAATGGTACCATGGACAATGAATCGTACTATAGACAGTAAATAGTACTATAGACATTAAGGGCCACATGTATGAAAACTGTCTAGTTCTAAAACTCACTTTGCCCATAGCAACCAATCAGAGTGCCTGTTTCATTTTTCCAGAACACTATATGAAATGAATGGGGCAACCTGATTGGTTACTATGGGCAGCAAAGTGAATTTTAGACTTAAACAGTTTCCATATATGTGGCCCTAAATGGTACTATAGAAACTAAATGGTACAATAAATTGTATTATAGATAATAAAATGGTACTACAAACAGTACATTTGAATTTAGCAAATCCAGATTTGTTTCTGTCATGATAAGGTCAATGATTCATCATGAGGAATCTCCGATGATATTATATAAGAATACACTCAAACATTACTGGTTACATGTAATAATAGATATGTTGTAGTACATTCAGTGCAACGGCTACATCAGATTTCTAATAGAGCTGATTGAGACGATATGTGACCAAAATATTAGTACATGGGAGAACAATTTCCTGAATTGCTGTGACTGATAAAAAGTGATACATCTTACAGCATCAGTGTGTCTAGTGAGCCTCAGATCAAATAACCAAGCCCTCGATAACCTAGCACCCATTGATGTATTATATCTAGAGTTAGATCTGTATACGGAGACTTACAACATCCACAAGCCCATCAACGGCTGAAAAAAATATTAAATTAGAGCGCTCCAAGCAGGAAATGCACATTACAGGAGATCATTTATATCACTTAATTGCTTAAAAGGTGACCTGCTGACCAGTTCTCTGCTTGTTTAGTCTGTTGTGAGACTGGAAATCAGCGAACTCATAATAACAAAATGTTTCTTTTGTTAACTACCCATGCATTGATTGATATGCGTTTCCACTTATACTTTTAATTCTGTATGAGAACACAGCAGGATGCAGGCTTATTGAAATAATTTTAACTAAGGTTTTCCTACTAGGCCTATCAACCATGGATGTTCTCACTTTTATTGTATAGCTATATATGCTTCACCAAGTAGAAAGGTCTCTTCCACCAACTAAACAGTGATTTACAGAAAAAAAACTCTGTCTAGCCTAATCTTTTGTTAAATATGGCATAAACTTTGCAGGTGGCTGCCAATGCAATTACTAGATTAGATTACAAAGTGCAAACTAGGGTTGCATTTCAGGTAGATTCGAATTGAATTTTGGTGAAATTTGCAAAAAACAAAACAAAAAATCAACTCTAATCCTAAATTGGAGTTAGGGTTTTTTTTTTTTACAGTATCTTAGGGGTTAATTTACTATTCTGTGCTGCTCCCAGTCTAGTGGCGCTCCCTGGGCAACATGTAACGTTACCCCTATATTTGATAACCGAAAGAGATGTTGGACGGGATATGAGATGGTTCACCAAAAGTGATGCCACAACAGCAGTGATGCCAGACCAGGAGTGTCACACCCCTAAAACATCATAAAAAGCCCTAACTCCAATTCAGGGTTTTACTTGCATACTGGTCCAAGACTACATATGTTAGGGTTATGGTTAGACAAAAAAAAAATGGGAAGTTTGGTCAAACCAGTGTCAAAGTGAACATGGGCTTTTTAGAGCAACACTAGTACACACCTTGGATCCTGGTTTTGGAAGAGCAATTTCTTGGGTCTTATTTTCTGAAAATGTCCCACTCCAGTGATTCATTTCTCTTCCTAGTTTTATTTCATGAGACTGATAAAAAAATACTTTAGCAATACCCAGTAAATGGCATACAATTATTTACTCAGTGATTATTATATCACAGCTTTTGTCCCTTACATTGGACGGTAGCCCCAATTTCTTACAATGGGCAATTGCTGTACAAAAATGAAATAAATAAAATGAATGGCCGCTGTGGACATTCTGTCAGAGTGCCACATCCTGTCGAGAGATTCTGTAGGGCAAGTCCATGGGAACGTGACTCCTTGAGCTCTCTGCGGGCAGAGTGGGGAGATGGAAAGGATTTTTTACACAAGGTAAAGTGTTGGGAGTGTAGACTATAAAAGGAAGGCATTTTAATGCCCAGCCAGAGCATACACACT
The DNA here is from genome assembly GCA_025379985.1 of Phyllomedusa bahiana. NCBI lineage: Eukaryota > Metazoa > Chordata > Amphibia > Anura > Hylidae > Phyllomedusa > Phyllomedusa bahiana. The sequence goes on from JAODAL010011797.1 coordinate 15,043, forward strand.
GCACTTTCTGCCTCACACTGCAGTCTTTGTTCACCTTCCGATCGTTCTGTTTGTTGCACGACTTTTGCTGAGAAGTAAATGGAGCTCTTGCTGTAGTCAGTTGGCTTTTCAAATTCCCCTTTAAATGGATGTGAATTTGAAACTTCTGTCTAGCCCCGAGAGGGATTCTATTGCACCATTTGCACATAAATTGTGATGGCAACTTAGCTTATGGAAGTTTGAGAAAGTTAACTCTTTTTTTCTACGTTATTAGGTTTAACATCTTGCAAAGCTGCAGGTTTTTTTCTCCTACGGTTGGATGAGCACATTAATTCCGTACTTTTCCAACTTGGCTTTGCCATACATGTTGCCATTGTTCAGAAGTTTAGAGGCTCAACATCTTCACTTTGGAGAGGTTTCATTTGTACCTTATTGCCTTTTTCCCTTCGGTATTTTTGACAACCAGCTATTTGGCTCATGTGCATAATTCAGCAGCAAAGCAACTACAGGAGGTGTGACGCATATAGTTGTACCTGGTGTTTCACGGAGCCCAATGGCCCTGAGCCACAAAAGAGGACACTAACATTTTAAATCCAAGTATGATAGCTGAAAACTTTTTTTTTTAAATACAGCACGGCATAAAACACACTCCTTTTTTTAACTTGTGTATTTTAAATCAGCAGTGTAAAAATACATACTGCATAAGCTATATTGTGTATTTCCTGTTGAAAACAATAGCACATGATTTGTGAAAATGTTAAACATGTATTTCATGTGGAAAGTACACATGTATTACACCCCAAAATTCACAATATTAAGTATTTGAACACAGCGTGAAAAAGTCAGACAGTTTACATAAATCACTTGCATATAATCTTAACATTGACCTCAGCCCTTTCATTGTTTCTTATGGCTTTCCTACTTCCTCTTATTTACTCTCCTATTGCCCAAAATATCAGTTTAAAATTGTTGTAAATCAAAGCTAGTTTAAAGGGGTTGTCTCACTACAAGGATTGCTTTTTATGTTAAAGATCTCGCAAAAACAAGTCACTTTGCAATATATGTCTATTAACCATGTCCCTCCTATTCTGAGATATCCCTTTCTGTATGGGCTGCATCAGCTCCTTAAGTCGCTATAGCTACAGACCTGTTCAATCTCTCATGATAGGCTGCCAGCACTGGTTTCTACAGCTACAGAAATGGCTTCTACTGCAGTAGAAGCCAGTAAACAAGCCCCTGAATTCTAAAGGAAACCAAGAAAACAGGACGAATCAATGTAGTGAGACAACCCCTTTAATACTACCTGAATAGTATATACAGTATATGTACTGTGTATATATCAATCCATTTCCAAAGCCTTATGCTTTAACTTTACAGAATGACGCAATATGATATAAAAGTGACAAAATAATCAGTCTGTTCTTTATACTTTCTTTTCCATTTTGGTTCAACTCCTGGCTTTGGCTAATAAAAACTGCATCAAAATCTGCATGTGTGATTTTAGGCAATTAGGATTCTTTCCGGTTCAACACCAGTTTAACGGAACCTATGAAGAAATATGGGTTTGGGGCGTCCTGAACACAATTTTTTTCTCTGACCCAATTTCAATCTCTAATCCTATCCCTAAAACTAACCATTACCATTTGTAGGGTGTTTTAGGAGTCAATTTAAATTTCAGGTTTGCTCCACGCTTCCTGCTGCTCCCACAACAGCTTTATTTAAATTGCATCCATTCGTCATCACTTCTGGTTGCTCTAAGTTACCCCATGTTGTTGTTGAGCATAAGTGAAATCAGACGTGATATCAGATGTCACATAATTATTGTTGGTTGGACAGTATTGAAGTCCTTAATGTTCAAATAAAGCATTAAAAAATGTACCAGAACACCTTCAGTAAAGTAGCCCACACTTACTGCCACAGATACAAATAAATTCAAAAATGGCATCAGCGTAAATTTTTTATTTAGCAGAATCCCAGTAACTGTTATTAGGACTCTGCTGACGTCATTTTTGAACTTTTTTGGATCAGACGTCTTTTCCAACATCACTTCCAGTTCCCAAAACATAGTAGTAACCTAGGGAAACCAGAAGATGTTGCAATGGAAGTTACACTGCTGCGGAGTCTTGCAGAGCAACACTGAAAGGTACATTAACCCTTTGAAATCCCAAAATCCACTAATATTAATCGTAACCCAAGTTAGGTTAGGTTAGAGTCAATATTGTCTTGATTTTTAACAAAATTTAACTCAATTAGATTTGGTTTGAATTTGACATTGACCCAAATCAGAAGCACCAAGGGCATAACTAGAGAACTAGACAAGGATTGGCTCCATAGCAAACTTTTGGGTGGACCTTTCTCTCCTCTTTTCACCTGCCCCACTGCCAACCCCTCTCCTAAGCATGAACGTTTACCAGAACCTCTTAGTAATAGTCATGATAATAATACAAGGAGCAAATACCTCACCATATATATCACCATCATACCGCTACCAAACAAATCCCACTATACTAAGACCAACATTACCAATAATGCTACTTCATAAGGACCCGATTATACCACTAGAACATGACTACGAATTGTCAACACATAGTGACTGAATGACACCCCTATACTATTACTGAATAAAGGTCTACAAAGACCAATGTTACCGCCATAGAGTGACCATATAGTGATAGATACCAGGTAGGTTAGTAGACCCCAGGCAAGTAGGCAGCCATTAGGCCATTAGGCAGCCATTAGGTAGGTAGTAGATAGGTCCTAGGTAGCCAATAGGTAGGTAGGTAGATTGGTCCTAGGTATGTAGGTGGGTAAGCAGTAGTTAGGCCCCAGGTAGGTAGATTGGCTCTAGGTAGTCAGTAGATAGGCCTCAGTTAGGTTAGTAGACCCCAGGTAGGTAGATAGACAGACCCCAGGTAGGTAGGTAGACCCCAGGTAGCTAGGTATGTAGACTGTAGGTAGGCCCAAGGTAAGTAGGCCCCAGGTAGCTAGGTAAGTATGCTGTATGTGGGGCCCAGGTAGGTAGGTAGCTAGATAGGCTGCAGATAGCCCCCACGTACCTATGTAGGTAGGTTGTAAGTGGGCCCCACATTGGTAGGTAGGCAGGCTGAAGTCACAACCTAGGTAGCTGGGTCCAGAGACACACAAACAGTTAATGAGGCCGCGCAGTAGCCCTGCCTACAGGGCCTGTTGTTCTGACTCAGGATGAGCCTGGCCCCCTATGGCGGCTGGCCCCGTAGCAGCCGCTACAGTTGATATGGCGGTAGTTCCGTCATTGTGAAGTGCAGTACTACTAATAGCTGTTTCACACACACTATTTCTTTTGCTATTGTTAATTTCTTGTAAAGAAGAATTCCATCAAATTTAAGCATTTAAATGACAGATATTAGCATGAAGTAATACTTATCCACAGAAGCATGCTAGGCTAAAAAAATAAAGGAGTATCTAGAGGAACATAAAGGTGATGACTAGGATTAGTATTACTGAGGATTACCCAAGAATACAATTCTCAGTGCTGTTAATATCACACCTTACTTCTTGTATTTACTAATTTCCTGTTCATTAGCTCAATTCTGTCAACAAAGACTCTTCATGAGATCCAGACATAAGGTATAGAGACTTGGTGCCAGGACCCTAAGAACACATTAACACCTTCCTCATAATGAGGATACAGACAGGATAATTGTCACTTATTGTACAATGGTGAAAAACACTTTGTTTGTTTTGCATAATGATACTATTGACTATGTTTAACCCATACTCTCAGAGTAGAGCTCTTCCAGGACTGGAGGTGCCTCATTTTGAACAAATTGCCATACATAGTTGTTCTATGAAGGTGGATATTTTGGGAGATAGGGCTGGTCAACACTCTAATGTATAAGGCCTCATGACTCTCCCCGATAGATGATGATAAGGGTGAGTCCACACGGCAGTAACAAAATACCGGTCGGATTCTGTTTTAAGATGGTTTTGCAGGACGGCTCTGTCCGCAGTTTGTGGATTCACCATCCCCCTCAACCATTCAAATACACATCTTCTGCCCGAAAATCGGGCAGAAGATTGCTCATGTTGAAAGCTTTTCGGAACGCCAGCAGTGTCAAGACCCGTCCAGCAGAAAATCCGTTCAGTGTGGACTGCTGAATTGTCTATTAAAGTCTATGGGGATGGTTGCTGGACAGTTTTCAGACGGTTTTCAAATGCGAAAACTGTCTGAAAATCCAAGCAAAAGCCTTGCTGTTTGGACGAAGAGAAAAAGAGAATTGGCATGTTCAATTTCAACGCCCAATCCTTTAATTGTACTTCAAGATAAGTCATCACCAAAACTGTCTAGCAGTAGCATTATCTCCTCTGTCCCACTGAAAGGAAAGAAAGCTGCCGTCACCTATGCATGTGTATGGCGGTATGGGAAGGAATAAGTATTAAAGGTGTATGGGCAACTTACAAAGGATAAGTCATCAACATTTGGTAGATCAATATCTGTCTTGATATGTGAACTGCGCTTTGCTTCTATTAATTTGGTCATAGCATTCACCTTGAGCTTGCCTTGTAATACATATCTGTCATTTATCATCAACGGCTTTCAAAGTATCCATCAGTCAGCAACCAAAGAAATTCCAACATGGAAGAACAATTTCCATGGATGCCTCGTCATTTTGCTCTTTGGTATCACAAAAATGTGGCCACAGTCTTCATGAAATGGTCTAAATTTTCCTTTATGGACAACTAAAATTGACCAGCTAAAGGAGTTTACAAAAATCTAAAAACAAAATACAATTTTGAGTAACTTTACTTATCTTGTAATGCTTTTTATTTATTTTATTTTTTTGCGTTGATGTCTAAAGCTACAGTTAGAATACAATACATACAGTGGTCATAGCTCAGAGCGCACTGTTTCCAAGAGCAACTAGCAAAAATTCACAGTGAAACATAAAATATATCACTCCTATCAATGTATGTATCTCTTTTACATCTCTTTACATCTACTCTGTTTCATACCACTTTTGTCCCATTATCCATTTATCTCTATCTATTTATTGGTCTGTCTATCGTTCTATCTATCAAATTCAAAAAGCCACAGCACTCCAAAAAGTAGAGAAAAAAGTTGTGTACTTTATTAGCCTATGTTACGTAATAAAATACACTAATTTTGCCTTTGTGTCTATAGACAGCATAGGACCCTTATACAGAACTGTTTCTATGCCCCTGCTTATTTGTAAGCTATTAGTCTCTCGCTCTCTAGCTATCTATTACATATCTATTTATCTATGAATTATTTGTCTACATAGTATCTATTTATCTATAATCCAGTGGCAGATGAGTAGATAAACCTTGGGCTGATCCCCAGACGTGGGTCTTGTTTCCTCATGTGACACACCTCGTCCATAGGTAAATCCAGATAGCACTTCAACTTCAAGCGGTCTTCATTTCACCCAATAGTGCAACTATTGGATGAAATAAAGACAGTTTGAAGTTGAAGTGCTCTCTGGATATATCTTGGATGTTACTTGGCCCATGGACTGGGTTTTGACTTGCACTCTCTATATTGGTTGACGGTTCTGCTGATTTTGCGCATTAAAACCTTGTCTATAGTTCACATCTCTTTTCTGCACTAGGGCACCAGGCCAGACCCTTAAAAGGGTTGTTTCACCATGCTGTTTCACAGAGCCTCAAGCAGCTCTAGATTCATGTTTCCTGTCTCTTGCTGGTCAGACTGTGGGTGGTTCTATAGCAGTGATTAGCATATAAGCTCCCCATTCCCTTCTAATTGCACTAGCATTAAAGAGAACCTGTCACATAGTTTTTGCCCCCCTGGCTGAGGATAGCACAAGCCAGTGTCAGACCTGCTGTTTCCAGTGCTGTGTCCCTATTCTGTAATATGCTGTAGTTTTCGTGTATTTAATGCTCAAATCTGCAGTTTTCAGCCACAAGAGTCATTCGAAGAGTCCTTCAGAGTGTCAGTTTTTTCAAACCCCGCCCACCTGAGGCTAGCCCTGTCCACCTCAACTGATACACCTATTACTTTGAATAGGTAGAAACATGTGAATAACTGTCAGTGGGCGGAGCTAGCCTTTGGTTGGTTGGGCTAACACCTACTCATGAATAATATTTGAGGGGTAAATGCTCTAAAACTGCTGCATCTTACAGAATAAGGGACACAGCGCTGGGAACAGCAGGTCTGACACTAGCTTGTGCTGTCCTCAGCAAGGGGGGCACAACCTATGTGACAGGTTCCCTTTAAGTGCAGGAGATGTAGTACAGAGTGCTTCAGAGCTCAAAGTGAACAATTAAAAGTAGTTGATCTCCTTTGCTTCTTACAGACAACAAGCCTTATTCTGAAGCTGCAGACAGTCATGTGTGCTATCATAAGACAAAAAGCTGAGAGTGAGTGGTAGAGCAGGACAGTAACCAGAGAAAACTGTGTGCACTCAAAGCAGATAAAATTTCTCTTGCCTCCTGACCAGGAAAAAAAAAAACAGAAATGTATTTGGAAAAAGTCCTGATTTAACTTTCCCTCGATCTTTGTAGTGAGACAACTCCCTTCATTTTCTACTCTAGACCAGACATATATTTGCCTTCTTTTCTCCTGAGGAGCTCACGAGCTAGAAAAGTAAACATTATTGTATTGTATTGTATTATTCTGTATTACTTCATTAAATATTGGTTGATTTAAATAAAAAGGGGCAGCAGCCAATGTTACACCTAAGATTTCATTGTACAGAGTTGGGCAGTTAGAGACTAAATCACTCTTCCCTCTAAATCTGATGGTCCAACACAGTGATAAATAAATATTGGCACTAAATAATTAACTATACGTAGCAAGTTTACACAAAAATAACCTCCAAAGCAAATGATCAGAAATAGGGGGAGGTGCATCATTTTGTGTATATGGTATCCCCCACCAATAACTTAAAGGCTATGTTCACACGGCTTAAAATGGGATGTATCTCGCCCCGTATTTTGGGCCGTACTGCGCGAAATACAGGGTGAGTTACGTCCCAGTCATTACAGTAATCCACATTTCCAATAGAGAACTATGGATTACGTCTCCTCTCCCCACTCGCACAATACGACAAGCGGGAAGATAAGTGACATGTCAATTATTCACAGTGTATACGTGCCATGAATAATGAATGTCTATGGGGCCGGCCCACCCCCGCTCCCGAGCACACAGAGTAATTGCGGGGCGCAAGACCTCCTGCAACTATGCCGTGTGAACATAGCCTTATAGTAAACCCCCGTCTATCTGGAATATCAGCTCACCATTGGGTAACAAGCATATGAGATACATCGCCCATGATCTCTGGTTCTTCTGGCCACACTGCACTGAGGGCAGGTGCCTGTTTTGTGTGCTTGCTCCTTAATCAGATGCTCCTGAAGACTCAATTTATGTATAGGTGTTGGATATAAATAGCATAGGTAAAATATGGGTGTATGGTAACATACCTGGACTCTGTGGCAGAGAAGTGATCAATATCTGTATCATTGGAGACATCTAACTGTCCAACTGTGATCTAACACTATGCTCTTCTTTTCCCTCATCATCGCTATCTTCACTCTCCTCACACTTACTGCTTATCCCCAAACTCCGTCGCTGGACAATGAACTCTACATCTCCCCCTGCATTCTACCCTCACACCTGTCTGCCGCCACCAACCTCTTCCTCACTGTTAATGCCCTCTGCACCAAACAAACCCTTCCAAACTACAGTCTATCATGCTGCCACCTACTCACCCTCTCACTGCTCCTTCTGGCTTCCGGGGACATATCCCCCAACCCAGGACCCCCCCAGCACATTCCCACCATAGTCTCTGCCTCCTCGAACAGACTCACCACTACTAATTCCGCTAATCCCTTCAACCAGATACACATCCCTCTGACCCGTGCTCCCACCATCCCTCTCCTTGGAGCTCTCTGGAATGCGCGGTCTGTATGTAATAAACTCTCATACATACATGACTTGTTCATCTCACGCAACTTACTCTTCCTTGGTCTGACTAAAACCTGGCTGACCCCCAATGACACAGTCTCCCCTGCTGCACTCTCTTTTAGCGGCCTCCAACTTACCCACACTCCTCGCCCTGGTAACAAGCATGGTGGAGGTGTCGGCCTCCCTCCTGTCTGACACCTGCTCCTTTGTCCCCGCTCCACCTCTGCCTTCCCTCACGCTCTTCTCCTTTGAAGTGCACTCTGTCCGCATCTACGCCCCCTCCAACCTTCAAGTGGCTGTTGTCTACCGACCACCAGGCCCTGCCACTACCTTTCTTGACCACTTTGCTTCCTGGCTTCTCCACTTTCTTTCCACCGACATCCCCACTATCATCATGGGAGACTTCAACATCCCAATCGACACCCCCCACTCTGCTTCCAACAAACTCCTTTCACTCTGCTCCTCCTTCAACCTCTCCCAGTGGACCTCAGGAGCCACTCACAAAGATGGACACACGCTCGACCTCATCTTCACCGCCTCTGCCCCTATCTGACATCTATAACACTCCACACCCGATATATGACCACAACCTGCTTACCTTCTCCACTATCTCCTCCCCACCTGCTCCTCCTGTCTCATATCCAGTACGACCCCGCAGGAATCTACAAAACCTCAACCCTCACACTCTCTCTGACTCTCTTGCACCTCTTTCCACTTTCTCCTCATTCAATGACCCAGATGCAGCCACCACTTTCTACAACCATACAATCATCACCGCCCTTGACTCAGTCGCTCCTCTCACACACAACAGAACCCGCAAAATCAACAGACAACCCTGGCACACAGACTCTACCAAACAGCTGAGGCGTGCTTCCAGAGCTGCCGAACGCCGCTGGAAGAAAACTCACTCCATTGATGACTTTGCCTTATACAAACACTCACTGCAGACATTTAAGTCCGCACTCGCCTCAGCCAAACAGGACTATTTCACCACTCTCATATCCTCCCTGTCCCAAAACCCCAGACAATTATTCAAAACCTTCAACTCTCTTCTCCGTCCACCAACACCTCCTCCCCACCCTCCTTTCAGCAGATGACTTTGCCATTCACTTCCTCCAGAAGATCAACCTCATCAGAGAAAGCTTCAGCCCGCAGTCGCCACCACCCTCCCTACCCTTGCAAACTGCTCTTCCCCTTAACTTGCTTACCCACGGTCAATCATGACAAGCTCTCTCCTTTACTGTCCAAATCCAAACCTCACTCCCTGTAGTCTTGACCCATGCCACCCCTCTCATCTCAGACCTCAGTGCTTCTATCTTCCCAGCCCTCACCCATCTCTTCAACCTATCACTAACCTCTGGCATCTTCCCGTCCGCCTTTAAACATGCTACTATCACTCCAATCCTAAAAAAAACAACCCTTCTCTGTCCAACTATCGCCCCATCTCACTGCTCCCTTTTGCTTCCAAACTCCTCGAGCAGCACGTCTATCTTCAGCTGTCCTCCCACCTCTCCTCCAACTCTCTTCTTGACTCACTACAATCTGGTTTTCGACCCCACCACTCTACCGAAACCGCCCTAACCAAAGTCACTAATGACCTAGTTACATTCTAATTCCTGGTGGCCTAGGCCAGTTTAACTGTTAATCTTCCATACCTTAGGTCCAGCAGATTATTCCCCTCTCCGGGCTCCAGTGTTGGCCTTGCTGTACTTCGATTCCTGTTACCCTCATTAACTCACTATCCAGATCAGTCCATTGTGGGAGTAGAGAAGATTGTGCACATGTAACTGTCCACAGTTCCCTATAAGATTGGACAGATAATTTGATAAATGTCTGATCTTTAAAACTGTCTATTATATATATATTATTTTAAATTTATATTATATAATTTATATTTTTATATATATTTTTTATATAATATATATATATTTATATTTTACAAAGATGATATGTGAAGGATGGTCAAAGAACTATTGTCTGCAAAAACTGTGATATGACAGATTGGATTTTTTGCAGCTGAAAACACAAATGTATGATCCGAATTCAGTCATTCATCTGCTACTGTGGGCAAGCCCACTGTGTTTTAGGTATTTTTTCAACTGCTTGTCTGATCATCCAGTTTAGTCTGGTATGTTACTGGTGGGATTGCATGGAAAAAATAATCATCCACATTCTGGATGTCCAAAATCTTATGTGTAAACCATCAATTAACAATCTGTGTTCATCAGTTTTCACTGTTTGTTAATGGCTGTGTGATTTTGCGGGTGTTCACCTGCAAATCCATGTGCCCGCTTATTAAAGTGGTGTTCCCATCATAGAGTTTGTTGGCATATCTCTAGCATGTGCCATCAAAGTCTATGGTGGGAACACCCCATTAAGTTGATAAAAGTAATCACTGGTGAGGGGAGCCACAGAAGTGTCATAGCTGCACTGTTACTGCGCCAAGACTGCTCCATGTATTGCTACCACAAAAGGAGGCAGTGGCAGATTTAAGCACTTTGGGTAGCCATGGGCTCTTTGGGAGGTTCAGGCTGCTGCTTCAACCGCCCATATTATAATCTATCTATCTATCTATCTATCTATCTATCTATCTATCCCATATCTATCTATCTATCTATCTATCTATCTATCTATCTAATATCTATCTATCTATCCATCCTATCTTATCTATTATCATCTATCTATCTATATCTATCTATTTATCCCATATCTATCTATCTATCTATCTTTCTATCTATCCCATAATCTATCTCTATCTATCTATCTATCATATCTATCTATCTATCCCATATCTATCTATCTCCATATCTATCTATCTATCTATCTATCTATCTAACCATATCTATCTATCTATCTATCTATCTATCCCCATCTATTCCCATATCTATTATCTATCTATCCCATATCTATCTATTTTATCTATCTATTATCTATCTATATCTATCTATCTATCCCATATCTATCTATCTATCCCATATCTATCTATCTATCCCATCCATCTATCATCTATCTTCTAATCTATTATCTATCTTCCCTATTTTTATCTATCTATCTTTCCCATATCTATCTATCTATCTATCTATCTATCTTTATCTGTCAGTCTGTCTATCTACAAATAGTTTACATACAACAAAAGAGCCAAAAAAAAGCTTTTGCTGATGACTGCTGAATGTTCCAATACTTTACTTTTGCGCCACAGTGTCTTACATACGGTATGTGTCAGTGTATGTTTGTATTTTTGAACTGCAGTTTTTTCTTCTTCTTAGCATGGTAATGGTCACAATATAATTTTTATGTGGAGACATTTATCTGCACTGACCTTTTTCTCTCAGTACATTAAGATCTGGAAAAAATTATTTAGCATAAAAGCTGGGCAGAGTGAAAGGATTTTTCAGCAAGGCACATGGGAACAGTCTCAATGTAACAATTATAGCAGAATAAGGTTCTTTATTCGCGGCCGAGGAGTCCTCTTTGATCTAACATTTCTATACACACACGCTGCACAGCGCCCTGAATGGTGATTATCTAGTCCACATGTCCAATGACAATGCGGAGGAATGTGGGAACACATTGCCTGGCTAAGCTGCCCCCTGTGGCATTGAAGAGGTTAACAAGATTAGGCTCACTTTCCGTCAAGGATGGTATTTTTTCATTATTTAAACAAAGCTTTAATGCAAGTCAATCAGCAGACATGATGAAAGGCGCTAAGCGTGAAATTTTACTTTTAGTACCTTAGGTAGATACTGATACAAGTTAGAATATTCAACCTTTACAAAAAAATAGTACAATTAGTGGTAGCTTTGGGTGGGGGCTTTAGCTGCCAAAGGGCAAACTTGATTAGGACAGACACTAAGGCAATTTAAGTGATAGTACTAAGTAGCAAAAATAAATAAGTGAAATAAAAACTATTACAAATATGAGATTCATGTCACAGATAATATACATTTTGTACTTTCCTACTCAGTAAAAATATGGGGTGAATTTTTCCTTTACTTTGGTGAGTATTTATAATAGTGCAGTTGTCAAATATCTTTATTTGTACGCAGAACATGAAATTCAAATGATGCTTTCTAGAAATCTTAAATAAGGAGTCTGGTTTAAAAAAAAATATCAAATATCTTATAGCTATTGTATAGATTAGGAGATTCTGAGTAAAGAAAAAGAGGTCCCCCTTTCAGGAATCTCATGTCTAGGCCAGAGCAAAGAGCACCTATTAAGAGCTTCTCTTGCTCTGAAGGACCCAGAATATGCATGCATTAAAATAGACCAATTCCTGACTTGTCCGGTTATTAAACACTTATGTTCTCTGTGAAATAACAGTCATGAAGCATCTTTCTTTAAAGGGGTTGTCTCACTACATTGATTCATCTTACCTCAATCCTGTTTTCTTGGTTTCAGTTTGAATTCAAGGGCGTGTTTACTGGCTTCTACTAGGCTGCAGTAGAAGCCAGGTCTGTAGCTATAGCAACCAGTGTTGGCAGCCTATCAGGAGAGACTGATCAGGAGAGTCTGTAGCTATAGCGACCTGAGGAGCTGATGCAGCCCATACAAGAGGGGATATCTCAGAATAGATAGGACACTGTTAATGGACACATATTGAAAGGTGATTTGTTTTTGCATGATCTTTAACATTAAAAGCAATCCTTGTAATGAAACAACCCCTTTAATTCGCTATATTGTGTGGTTCACCTGTTATTCCTCCTAAAAATAAATTACCAATCTGTCAGCTGGGTGTTACCAATTGTGGGTGTGTCTCTGTACAGTCTGACATAGTCCAATCACTGTTGACAGAGTTAGTGTGTATAAGGGCACACCCCTTCAAAACTGGAATGGTAACACCCAGCTGACTGATTAAGTAATACATTTCTAAAAGGAATTGCAGAATACCAGCACGGCACAGTTATAAGAGTTATAACAGTTATAAGATTCACCAGAGTTGTTATTTCACAGGGAATATAAGTATTTATTAAAACATACACATCAGATGTCACACATCCTGTTTAAACGTGAATGACAACCGTGAAATGCTTCAACTTTCCTGCAGTGGCTCTGCAGAAGAATTGACATTGCTGACGGATTCCCCAATTACAGATGATCGCTGGGGTCCCAGCAAACTTGAGGTCAACTCCTAATTAAAAAGGAATTGTCCATAGTGCACAACACTCATAGACTATACTATCTTTTAATGACCACATGTTATAAACTTTAGTTTTGAAATCTTTTCAGAGCACATAAAAAAAAAATTAGAAGGGCCAACTCTTTGTTTCCATGTACTACAGTGGAAATAAAAGGTGACACCTATAATTGATAAGACTTCACCCCTTCTCAAGACCCCCAGTGTGTCAGTGGCACCATCAGCACAGCAGGGTTAGTGTCCTCAGGTTTTCTTTGAGATAAGAGAAGGCACACATTGTCCCAATGAGATTCTTTAACTTCATTACATTGCTGTGTTTTGGATTACTGGTAATCTGTAGATGACCATTATAGACTACAGGCCCACCATACTGATCAGGTCAAGCTTTAGATCATGTTGGACATATACATTAGATGAAAATGATCCAAACCCACCGATTTAAGCAGTATCGGGAAACAAACTAATATGTATGGGCATTTTCCATGTGCTTTAGACTCTTAGGGCTACATGTATGAAAACTGTTTAGGTCTAAAAATCACTTTTTTTGCCCATAGGTTACTATGAGCAAAAAAGTGAGTTTTAGACCTAAACAGTTTTCATACATGTGGCCCTTAAAGAATACTATCCATCTGATATTCTAAGTGTATGTTAACATGTCGGATTTTTCACCTCTAATTCTGACGTGGGTAAGCTACATTGCAACGGGACTAACCAACATCCTTCCTTTCCCACCTCCTCCGAAGAGGAATGCAATGAAGATCCACTTATAAGAATGAACGTTTATACATTTTTTTCAACGCCACAGATACTAAATAAATGGTATGGAAAAACCGCGCTGTGTGAACTACAACGCGGGCTGGACACTCAAATAAATGGCAATTTTAAAGAAGGATTTAGATGAGGAAATCGACGTGGAATCTGCGTCGACATCCGTGTTAATATCCGTTGTGTGAACAAACACTAATGGCAATTTGCTATCAGAATATTTGTGCACTGTGTACATACTTTTTACACCCTTCTCCAAATAAAGCTGCTGTAATAAACAACTTGCTTTCCAAAAAAAACTGGCGGCGACTTGTGATTTCTGTCAATATCATTGCTGAGCCAATGAAAGTTTTGGTATCTTAGATGAGTAGATCAAGCCATTAATGGAGTTTTTCCACCTCACACAATCCCTTCTGAGGGCAGCTCGTAGCTCGCTATGAGCCAGCCTCAGAGAAGTAGAAGAAGATGGCTACGCTTGTGCAGTTCCTTCTGTTCATTTCTACAGTACTTCTGAATATAGCCAAACGAGTGTGCTCTGTTATATTCAGTAAGTATATTTACTATTTTGCCATAGGCAAACTGAAACTCTATCAGTTCTCAGTCTATAAAGCACTAAAACTTAACTTTTATTATGTACAACACTTAACCTCTATAACACACTTTTAAAAAAAACCTGATTTCTAAACTCTCAATCTGTCTCATAAATTTATCCCTTTCTAATTGTGAAAGAATAACTCCTTTTCTATTATCAAACCTGGTGGAACACCACCTATTATATCAGCAGTGAAACCCTATATATACAGTGATTTGCTATAGTTAGCAAAGTGTTGTATATAATAAAAGTTACGTTTTAGTACTTTATAGACTGAGAGTTTAAGTTTGCCTATGGCAAAATAGTAAATATAGTTATTAAAAGTCACTCTTTGTTCTCTTACCAGATTCCCATATTTTTGAGACTACTTGATATGTTATATTCAGAACTCCAAAAGACATGAATGGGGGAGAACTGCACAAGCGCAGCATCTTCTCCTTCTCTGAGGCCGGCTCATAGGGAGCTACGAACTGGCCTCAGAAGGGATTTTGCAAAGTGGCAAAACCCCTTTAATGCTATTGTAAGAAAATTTAGATTTACCTTTTTTCCATCTTGCCTATCAAGTATCACTTAGGGAGGAGGTAACTGGATGTGCCATAATATCCATAATGTCCATGACCCTAATTTAGCCCCAATTTGCTAACAGATGACCGAGATTCTCCACACAAATTTGTTGGTCATCTGGGGCTTTTGTAGTCTAAAAGGCCTACTGCTGTTTTTGTAACACTACAGCTCCTCATTAGGCCGGTGCCTTTGCAAATAGCCTGGGTGTTGGTGGGGCTATCTAAATACAATTACCACATCACTGAGAATATGTAAAACTGTGAGACTTAAACAAACAGACAACTCCCCCAAATAAAGCTTGATAAACACTCAGCTCAGGGGCCTTTGTGCAGATTTTACATTGCAAAGCCTCATTGTTTAATGGGATGTCAGCAAGTCTGGACCTCTTCTATGCATCTGAAAACAGCGGGGCTAATTACACACAGTCAGCTGAGAAGCCTTTAAAACAACAGAATAGATAAAATGGACATGATTGAAATGGCATCAAGAGAGGAGAACATGACAAATGTGATTTCATTACTGTGTCCTAATCATTTCTTCATTACAAGGAGCCAGGAGCTTATAAATTGAAGATAGAAGCTAGAGAAGTGAGGTCTTGTCCACACAGTGCAGTCCTGGCCATGTTTTTCTATGCAATTTCTAAACCAAAGAAATGTACAAAGGAACCTCACACACAGTATTTTTTCATCTATTTTTTACACCATTTTTTTAAGTCTTTTTACTGCACTTAATTTGGTTGTAAGTCAATAATGACTTTTAAAACATGCTACAAACAATGTTTATATCACTTTTGGTGCGTTTTTTGGGTTCATGGTGCAGCATGGTCTAATTGTGACCTCTAAGGCCTCTAAGATAGGCCTCTAAGATAAGGAAAGCACACTATCATCACATGATGACAAAAGTGGAAAATGAAACGCCTAATTACATGGTGAAGGACTGGTGTGCACTCACTGTTTCAGTCAGGAACAAGTGTATGCTGATACTTTTCTAGAGAATCTTTTCTTAGATGTCAACACAGTACTGTTCTTCTGTCATTCCTCCTAGAAATGAACAAACTGAGACCTTGAAGTTATTGCTCCTCTTGTTATACTCCTTCCTGATGCAAGATGAACAGCTGGGATTGGAGATATTTTTAATCCCGTTCTTTTAACCCTTTAGATGCTGCAGCAAACGCAACTGCAGCATCTAAAGGATTAAGGAGTGCAGCTGTACACTGTTTCAGTCTCTGATCGGTCAAGATTGTGGGGTGTCCATTGGATATCGTGGCATCCATGGGCCTAATGAAGTGCTCCATGGCTGTCATGTTACTATTCCTATTGTACCCTGCCTTAGTCAGGTAATAGAAGAGCCATATTAGTACATTGTTCTGCAGAACAATGTACAAATGATCACATCCCTTAGTGATCAGGTCAAGTCTTAAAAATAAAAAAAAGTTACACATTTATTATCACTGCATTCGTAAAAGTCAGATCTATTAAAATATAACATAATTTATCCCATTTGGTGAACAAAATTCAAAAAAAATCCCAACACCAAATTTGCACTTATTTTGGTCACTTGATCTTTCCAAAAAATTGGAATAAAAAGGACCACAAAGTCACTTGTATCCCAAAATGGTAGCAATTAAAACTACACTTTAGCCCACTAAAAAAAAAAAAACATTTAGAACCATAGATGGAAAAGTGAACTCTTGCCTCTCACCTAGCCAACCAGTAAGTTCTACACTGCACTGACGAGGGGCAAATACTCCGAAACAGCTGTCTGTAGTTGGACTTAACTGGTTTGGCTCAAATCCCTTTCACATTGCTAGGCTCCTGCAAGCTACATGTGAACTACATCCAAAAATAGTCTGACACTTCCTGCTCTGTTTAGAGAGCTTTTCAGCAGTGTCTGCTCATTATCAGTAAAAGCAAGGTCAAACTGAAAGGAGACACCATTGTGTATAGATAACACAGAATCCACCAGTCACAAGAGGAGATGTCACAGCTCCCCCTCTCCCCTCCCTTCACAGTGAAAACTATCCTATAGATGTCTATGGGACAGAAACTGTCTTAAGAATCCTATGGGCATGAAGCTGCTGTCAAGTCAGTTTCTTAGACCTCATGTGCTCTGATATGCAAGGGGACATGTATGAACGGGCTTTTCGCCTGTTTTCAGGTGTATAATGCTCCTCACTGTGCCGGCTCTGCTGTCGGACGCTCTAATGCGATATTAGGCGCAAGCTTCGCCACTTTGTAATGCGCCTAACATGAAGGGGCGTGCTGTGGGCGTTCTGGGACGCACCAGATTCGAAAACTCTGACGCATGTATGAATGCCGGTTGGCAAAGTGAAGCGCATTACAGCCCTGACAGGCAGACCGAGTTCAATGTGGTATACCTGAGCCGGAGGAGGCGAAGTGGAGGTTGCAATTATTTTAATGGGGCAAAATGTGCTCTAGGTCCACAGTTACAACAGTACAATAATAAAAATGATTTGTAACTAAAATTAATTAATAAAGATAAATATTCAAGTTGTATAAAAAACATTTCAATGTATTGAAAAAGTTGATTATTTAAAAATAATGGAAATATATAACTTCTCAAAATAAAGAAATATCAGCTATAAAATGTCTTAAAAATTCCAAGAAACTTAAAGTAATTTTACATTAAATAAGCCACTGATGATGTTGTACTGATGTTAATTTTTTTCCTTTTTAATACCAACAATTTGAGATATATTTTTGCTGCTTTCATCTTTTATTCTATTTAGTATATACAGCAAGAGCCAGAACAGCACAGCACAGCTATTGCTGGGACCTGTGGTCCTCCAAGCAGGATTTCTATTCACTGACATGCTTAATGATTTATCTCTGATTTTTAGCCTGTCTCGAAACTTAATACATGTTAGGCGCATTACTTATGCGCCTAAGTTCCGCAATGAACCTCACACACAGGCGAGGCGCGAGGAACTTTACACCGTATTTATGAGCACACTTCGGGCACGGCCATGCATCAGGAGCAGTTTTCATGGTAAAAAAACATGAAAACGGCCACCTAGATGCGCTGATCTTCATACATGTCCCCCGCAGTGTGAGCTGTGAGATCTCATATAGACAGGTGTGTGCCTTTCCTAATCAAGTCCAATCAATTTAATTAAACACAGCTGGACTCCAATGAAGGAGTAGAACCATCTCAAGGAGGATCAGAAGGAAATGGAAAGCATGTGAGTTAAATATGAGTGTCACAGTAAAGGGTCTGAATACTTATGACCATGTGATATATCAGTTTTTTTTGTTTAATACACTAGCAAAAATATCTGCATTTCTATTTTTTTTTCTTTCAAGATGAGGTGCAGAGTGTAAATTAATGAGCAAAAAATGAACTTTTTGGATGTTACCAAACGGCTGCAATGAAAAAAAGAGTGAAAAATGTAAAGGTGTCTGAATACTCTCCGAACCCACTGTAGATATAAAGATATATATCTCTATGGTCCATTTTCATAACAGGGCACATGGACAGGGGTTGTCCTTTTATTTTTAATCTACCTAGGGGGCACTTGCAAAACATGACCTAAAGGTAGAATAATTGTACCTAAACATGTAGATAGACTGTTGCTAATATTATAATCTAGGTGTCTGCATAATTTTGAGATTTAGTCCTAGGACAGCTACCTATTGAATGCATAAGAACATTTTTCCTGCTCTCAATAGCAAGAAGCTAAAAGAGCTGCTCACAGAACAGTAAGACATCAGTAATATCTCCTTGGCACAGCTTTGCCTGTTATTTAGGCCCATGCTCTTCTGGGTATTTCATTAAGCAGCCCATTTTGTTAGCTCTGCAGCTGGATAAAGCTGTTTTTTTTTCAAGTGCAGCCTTCTTTTCTTACCCAGGGATAAAGGGCCGCAGTCTCCTTTTCCAGCCTATTCTGGGCACACAATAGGGAGAGAGGGATCAAGACTGGTGTTACAAGTGCGAAGCCTCTATACATCAGCTTGAACAATGGCACTCAGAAGCGTCTGGCTCTTGGAAAAGGCAGTGTTTTGGGGAGGGGGAGAGAAGACGCTTATTGTCCTAATGAAACCCTCCCCAGAGTAGACATCGGCTCTTTTCTTTTCTGTTCCTAAAAGAAAACAGAACAGCCAACCTTCCCCTCCATTAAACAAACATGCCACTAGCAAAGAGGAACTGGGGGCAACAGATGTGACTAGGGCACAATTTTGGTGATGACATGACAGAGCAGGACAATCAGAAACCTGTTTAACATGCATAATTATTCACAGATTAGTTGCCATAAAATCTTCATTGAGAAAACCAATAAATCATACACGTCTCAGTTTTCTCCCTTAAACATGGTTCATTTTCAATAAAGTCAGTAGTCAGAATCCCACTTATTACACAAAATTATATTATTGGCAGTGATACAATGAAATTAAAAAAGCTTTATGATGATTGTTATAATTTTCTTTGCAGTTCATCTACTATGACGAGTTTTCTCTACAGATTTTTCTTAAATGAAGTTTACAGCATATACTGTATAAAATGAGCATGAACATGCATGCAAGACGTTCGAGTCTGGGATATGAGTAGTGCTGCCAAGGACATTCCACTTCCCCAACTGAGTGGGCAAGAGGGGCCAATGGTGCACCATTGACTGTTCAGGTGGAAGGATCCTACCTCAGCCAGGGACGGTTACTGGCCCTCACCTACGTTGCACAGTAATTTGGTCAGTGCCCAAAAAGAGACTCAGATCTCACATGAAAAGTGCCATCTCCAAATTAGTGTCGCTCGTGGCAGACTACACTCTCCAAAAGCAGTATCAGATGGGCCCATCTCATCCTATCCACATAATCCTGGAATGAAAAGTACACATTTACAGTTGAAACCAGAAGTTTACATACACTATATAAAAAGACACATATGCATGTTTTTCTCACTATCTAACATGAAATGAGAATAAATGTTACCTGTTTTAGGTCAATTAGGATTACAAAAAATATTTATATTTACCAAATACCAAAATAATGAGAGAGAGAATTTTTAAGGTTTTTTATTACTTTCTGCAAAGTCAAAAGTTTATATATATTTTATTTGCCCTTAAACTGTATGACTTGGTTCAAACGTGGAGTGGAGTCTAAGAAGTCCCCCAGTATTCATCAGAGCCCATCACAAGGCAGATTGGACTTGGCTGTGGGAAACTCCCAGGTTGCTAACCCTGACATGACCGCTTGTGATGACAGTCAATGTGCCATCGTTGTACCCAGGGACCAGACAGAGTCCTCATCGGGTCACGGGCAGAGAGGCCAGGGAAGGTGGCAAGAAGAGAATAGTCCGTAAAAGTAAGCGAAGGGGTCAATATCTGGAAACAAAATAAACAGGGAACAAGGTAAATGCTAGTCATGGTATACCAACAAACTGGCAAGGAAATCAGTGTCCTAATAAAGTAAGAGGTGTGAAGTGATTGGGTGTCAGAAGTAAGCTTGCCATTTAAATCATAAAGAGCATGCGCACACCATAGAGGACGAGTATGCGGGCATGGCAGCAGCAGACACAAGCACTGCGGCACACATCGTGACAATACCTCATCTCTTCTTCTGAGTCTACCGAAGATGAAATCTCTGGATTAGGTCCAAAGCATTGATATTTTCTTGAGGCTCTCAGATCCTTTCTTCAGGCCTGGATCCCCTCCAATCAACCAGGTAGTATTTTTACCTCTAATATTTCCTGGAGCTTGTACATGTCACTGGAATCCGGTTCAGTAGGAGACATAACAGGTTTCTGGGAAAAGCGGTTGATGACAAAAGGTTTAAGGAAAGAGACATGGAAGGAATTCGAGATCCGCAAAGATGCAGGCAAACTTTCAAATGACTGGGAAGGGACCTAGACGGTGTAGACCGAGGTTGATATTGGGGATAGTCAGGCGAATGTACTTGGCAGAAAGCCACATCTTCTCTTCTGGAACATGGGAGGTTTGGAGGAGAGATAGCTGGGTCTCTTACCAAATAAAAGTCATTTCTTGGATTTTGGAATCCATAGCTGGAAAATCCGAGGTGGTAGGCAGAGAAAGAGAAGGGCGGGGATGTCGCCCTGAAATGAAGAAGAGATAGACTCCAGCAGAGTCAGAATCGAGGTGATTGTATGAAACTTCGGCCCACTGAAGTAAATCATCCCAATTGTCTTGACGGGAAGAGATGAAGTGATGAAGGTAATTCCTAAAGACTTGGTTCACTCTTTCCACTTGACCATTGGATTGAGGGTGGTAAGCAGAAGAGAAAGGAACGCTCACCAAAATTAAACAAATTAAACCCCACTATCAGACACAGTATGGAGAGGAAGACCATTTAAGCAGAATATGTGCTGAAAGAAGTGAAGGCAAGTTGAGGCGCTGTGGACAGACCTGGGAGTGGTACAAATTTTAGAAAAGCAATCAGTGACCACCCAGTTGACTGTACGACCGAAAAAAGGTGGTCAATCAGTACCACAGTCCATAGCTACATGGGTCCAGGGAGTTTCAGGTACAGGCAGAGGATGCAGAAGTCCGGAAGGTTTTTAAAGCCTTGTTACGAACACAGGTAGAACATGTGAGATGGAGTGGGCCACCCATAGTGTTGAGAAATCAGTAGCAGGGCTTTTCTAATTCCAGGATGTTCGGCATGCTTGGAAGATTGACCCCACTGAAGAACATGTTTTTCTCAAGGTTGTATGCATGAAAGACTTCACTGGAGAAATCCATTGGAGGTCGATGGGAGCAGCAGAGATAAGGCATTCCAGGGAAATTATATGCTGCAGTTTAGAATTGAGTCCCAAAGTATCAGAGGAATGAGAGAGGGCATCTGCTTTCAAATTCTTCTCCTTAGGCCTAAAGTAAAATTGGGAGAAGAAGAGAGACCATTTGGCCTGCCAAGGGTTTAACCGCTGAGTGGACTGTAGATAGAGGAGTTTTTTGTGGTCCACATAGATGTTCACTGGATATAGAGCCCCTTCCAGTAGATGGCGTCATGCTTTTATGCCAATTTAATGGCCAGTAATTCTCGGTCACTAATAGTATAGTTCCTTTCAGCTGGTGAGAAGGTTTTAGAAAAGAAACTGCATATGACAGTTTTGCCTTTAGGAGACCTTTGTGTGAGAACAGCCCCAACTCCCACAGAAGAGGCATCCAACTCCAGGAACAAAGGACTTTTCAGAACCGGTTGCATCAGAACAGGTGCTGAAGCAAATGCGGCTTTAAGACGGGCACAGGCATTTTCAGTTTCAGGAATCCAGAGTTTAGGATTATTGTCTTTTTTGGTTAGAGCCACTATGGGTGTTGCCAGTGTAGAAAAATGGGAAATAAACCGGCAGTAATAGTGAAACCCATGAAGCTTTTAATGGCCCAGAGTCCAACTGGTCAAGGCCACTGAATAATGGATGACAATTTAGCAGGATCCATTTGCAGACCCTTATCAGAGACTACTCTGGTCAAATACACACTTCTTGAGTTTGGCGTAAAGGTGGTTGGTTCGTAGACGTATTACAACTAGTGTTGAGCGATTATTATCGACAAAGTTGAAATCGGCACAGTTTTTATGTTGATCGAAATTTTTAGATCATGCGATAATTTAGGTTAAAATCTGTGCATCATCTATTAATATCGCGCCATTTTCGGCGCTTCCTGTCATTTTGGCGGCCAGCAAATCAGCTTACAGAATAGAGCAGGGTGAGATGTGTGTGCGACGTCATGACTGGGATGTGTATGGTTGCGATTGGCTGGAAAAATCACATGACCTCGTTTTACATAGAACAGCCCTTCCTGTTCATGATCAGTGTCTCTCAGCGTCTCATAGCAGTAGGACGTGCGCTCTGCCTGTGTCCAAACAGCTCAGTGAAATTATTCTATTTCTTCACAGAGAAAGCTCTACTGTTAGCTGTGATCCTTACAACTTAGTTAGATCAGAGATTGGAAGATTTTATGTAGTTAGGTAGAGAATTTTAAAGGAGCATCTTTAAAGTCACGGGGCGGAGCGGGGGGGGGGGGGGCCCCGTGGGTGAACACAGGCAAGCTCTATAAAGAATACTGGATATAGTTCACCAAGACTTAGTGTAGATATTGCACTGCAATAGCTTTATTATTAACAGTTTTCTATTGAAATATTTCCTGGATATTGGGCAGCCTGAACTTATATTAGGATACACATCTTTTCTAGTAACTGCAGGTCTCTTTGTTAGGTGCAAACCTCCACTTTTATTATCAGAATACATTTCAGATAGGTGTTCTTTTTCAATTTTGCCCATTCCAGCTTTGTTGATATATACACCTTGTAGTTAAATTAGAATCCAGCAATTTTGTAGTCAGCACAGGTTGATAGGTGCCAAAAATACCTTTTATTATCCGAATACATTTCAGATACGTGTTTTTCACTTTGGCGCAGTCTAGCTTTGTTTATTGAGGCACCTGCACTTAAATGGGAATACAGCAATTTTGTAGTCACCATAGGTGAATTGAAAGGTGGCAAAAATACCTTTTATTATCGATTACATTTCAGATACGTGTTTTTTCACTTTGGCGCAAGTACAGCTTTGTTCATGAGGCCCTTGCATTAAATGGAATACAGCAATTTTGTAGTCACACTGGTGAATTGATAGGTGCCCAAATATACCTTTTATTATACGAATAAATTTCAGATTCGTTTTTTTTTCACTTTGGCGCAGGCCAGCTTTGTTGATAGAGCCACCTTGCAGTTAATTTGAATCAGCAACTTTGTAGTCACCAAGGTGTTACTGATAGGTGCCAAAAATACCTTTTAATATCCGTATACATTTCAGACAGGTGTTTTTTTCACTTTTGGTCAGTCAAGCTTTGTTGATAGATCTACTTTGCAGTTAAATTTGAATACAGCAATTTTGTAGTCATGCTTTGAATTTTTGGGGGCATTTTGCTGTGACATGCAGCTATACTACAGGTCCTATTATAAAAAAAAGGTTGTTTCTAACAGACATTTGTTCTTCACAATTGTCAAGAGTGACTCAAGGGTGAGGGTTTGCTGTCAGAAACAGGAATGGGTTTAGGACACTGTTAATGGACAAATTTGCAAAATGACTTGTTTTTGCAAGATCTTTAACATAGCTATAAATCCCTGTATTGAGAACAACCCTTTAATACAATTAAAAAAGAGAAACAAAGACATGGTGGGATTCCATCCTGTTTTAAAAATGTGTTTTCTAGAATTAAACTACTAAAAAACTTGCATGTACAAAATAGCTGGTGAAAAAATTCCTCTGAATTGTACAAGAGAGGTACAGGAAAACTTGACCAGATGTAGGCGATTCAGAGGACATGGAGTATGGAGCACGGACAGAGAACAAAGTACAGAGACAATTTCCTCCAGCACGTTGAGTAAAATGAGAAAAAGAATGCCAAGAAAAAGGACACCTGGGTGGAACAGGAGCGTTAACCACCAGTATTTCCAAGTGAAGCTCAATTGGTCCGCACTCATACGGAGGGGCAAGCGCTACCCAGGACAGGGACAGTATATGTCCAGTGAAACTAAAATGGTGGTTGAAAGACTCCTTTTTCCTGCACTTTTTAATCTGGGTTCATGCAGGTTTGGGGCTCATGCTGTGGCCCAGGACAGGTATATTCAATGTCCGTTGAAACTAAAATGGTGGTTCAAAGACTCCTTTTTCCGGAACTTTTTAATCTGGGGGTCATGCAGGTTTGGGGCTCATGCTGTGGCCCAGGATAGGTATAGTCACTGTCCAGTGAAACTAAAATGGTGGTTGAAAGACTCCTTTTTCCGGCACTTTTTAATCTGGGGTCATGCAGGTTTGGGGCTCATGCTGTGGCTCAGGACAGGGATAGTCTATGTCCAGTGAAACTAAAATGGTGGTTGAAAGACTCCTTTTTTTGGCACTTTTTAATCTGGGGGTCATGCCGGTTTGGGGCTTATGCTGCGTTCCAGGACAGGGATAGTCAATGTCCAGTTCAAGTAAAATGATGGTTCAAATCATACTGCCTTCTGGCACTTTTTAATTTGTGGGTCATGCAGGTTTAAGGGTCATGCTGTGGTACAAGACAGGGATAGTGAATGGTCTGTGATTTTTTTTCTGTGGCTTTTATAACCTAAGTGTGTTGCCTAAGATGTAGCACGTATCCATTTGACTGTTGTGGATTTTAATTCCAGCTTCTCCAGCCCTGTTTGGGTATAAGAATGAAGGTGTTGTTGCTCTCCCATAGACTTTTATGGTAATCGGTGATAATCTATCATCGACCATCGAATATCTTGTCGATGATGGCCGACTATCGACCATCGACCGATGTCGATAGCCAACGTAATCGCTCAACACTAATTACAACCAGTCACACATGGTCAAGATGAGACCTAAGATCTGGAGAGAAGATTAATTTGTCATCAAGATAGACCACGACACGGTAAAAGCTGCAACCATGGAAGACCCTGAAGAACTGCTGAAGTGGAGCGTTAAAGAGAATGGAACATAATCTTCTCCTTGTAAGGCAGGGAGAGTTCGTCGCAAGGCAGGTTGGCTGCAGGGAACTTCCAGGTCTCTATCCCTGACGTGGCCACTCATGGTGACAGCCAATGTACCAACGCAGTACCCAGGGAGCGGGCAGAGTCGTCGTCAGGTCATGGGCAGAATGGTCAGAGCAAGCGGCAGGCAGAGAATAGTTTATAAACATAAGCCAAGGGGTCATGGAACACCAACAACTGGCAAGGAGGTCAAGTGTTCTAGTAAAGAAGGAGGTGTGAGGTGATTAGGTGTGCGCTGACCCTTTAAATCTTAAAGAGCAAGTGTGTACATGCCCTAGAGAACGAGTACACGTACGCTGGCTGGGAGTTGAGACAGTGAGCGGAGCAGGAGCAAGGAGAGGTGAGTCTCGGGCAAAACATTGGCAGCAGACACGAGGGTATCTGTGGCCCAGAGCAGGGACAACAGCGTGCATCGTGACAGTAAATATCCCACAATTCTCCATACCAGAACTTTTTTTGAAAATGGGTTTTATTCACCAACCACTTTAATCTAAGCCTCCATTTTCAACCAGTCGGCTCAGTCCACATACATGGTTACTGTATTGTACTTTTTCTAGGGTCAGCTATTTACTATCACATATCTTTGATGTATGATGCTGACACAGAACTTTATGTAATGGTATTTTTTGACCTGCAGATATACAACTCAGAAATTAGCTCTGCTCTTAATTAATTGTGGGCTGTCACAGGACACGGTGAATATATTTGGAATGATATGTAGCCTCTGGGCCAGCACAGCCATAATTACAGTGCATAAACACTGGCTGCAAGAATGACATGACACTGGCAGGCGCACAAAGCAACCATGGTCCAGTCAGATGAGGCTGTGAAAATTATTTTGACAATTGTTTAGCCTGCTTTACATTTTATTACTATTTTACACAAAGATAACACTGTGTGTAAGTGAATGTAAGTCACTGTGCCATGACCAGAGATTGTTAGGGGGGAAATTAGAGCAATCAATGATTGTGTGAAACATTTTTCTTTTTCCAAATTGAGACACGTTTTGGCAAAGATCATGAAATCCTGTGACTTTCCTCATTACTGCGGTATCCCACACAGAAAAGTTTCAACTCATCCATATCTGAACTGTGCCACCAACTGGGAACATAATTTTATGTTACTAGTCAAAATATAGGGCCTCATGAAAACTGTCTATGTTTAAGACTATCTTTGTTGCCCATAGCAACCAAACAGTGCTGCCATTTCATATAGTGCTCTGAAAAAAATGAAACTCTGATTGGTTACTATGGGCAACAAAAAAAGTCTTAGACTTAGACAGTTTTCATACATGTCCCCCATAATGTCCAGAATAGCATATATTACTCTCTGCTAATTATACCTTGTGAGACATTGTCAAATATTGTGCTTGAAACCAGCAATAACCATATTGAAAGGTTAGCGGTCAGTATTTTCTATCACTTAATGCACGTGTCAAATTCAAGGCCACTTCATTTTATGTGGCCCACGAGAGCTTGGATACAGCAAGCAAGAATAGACAAGGCCTAACCTCTCCACTTTCAACAAATAATGCAACCAGCACTTGGCCCCGTGGCAGTGACAGCACAGGGAGTGGGTGCACCTTTGAACCACCTCTATTCAGCAACTCGCA
Source organism: Phyllomedusa bahiana (assembly GCA_025379985.1). Lineage (NCBI taxonomy): Eukaryota > Metazoa > Chordata > Amphibia > Anura > Hylidae > Phyllomedusa > Phyllomedusa bahiana. Next base: position 42,115 of record JAODAL010011797.1, read on the forward strand.
GGTGGTGGTACAGCTCTGACAGTCCTACCCACACCTATTTCCTAGCAACATGTTGGAATCTTGGTGCGAAAGAGGTGGAAGGGGCTGGCTATTATACAATCTTAAACAAGGGCGTAACTAGAGAAGGCTGCGCCCTATTTAAAAACTAGGATGAGGCTCCTCCCTCTTTTTCCAGCCACTCCCCCAACCATGAACGTTTACCGGTAGCTGTTAATAATAGTCATGCAGTTACCAGATAATACAGGGGGCCATACATTTTCCCATCATACTGCTACCAAACAAATCCCACTACACTAAGACCAACATTACTAATAACAACTTCTACAGTACATAAGGACCCGATTATAGTGCCAGAACACGACCACAAATTTCCACCACATTAGCATACAAAGACCAATATTACCACCATACAGTGACCATATAGTGGTAGATACCAGCATGCACAGGCTCGACAGAATGTATATTACCGCCGCACAGTGATCACATAGTGGTAGAAACCAGTGTACACAGGCTCTGCGGACTGTATATTACCATCAAACAGTGCCCATATAGTGGTAGATACCAGTCTACATAGACTCTGCAGACTGTATATTACCTCCATACATTGACTATATAATGATAGATATCAGTGTACACTTGCTCTGCAGACTGTATATTACCTGCCCCAGCTAGGTAGGTAGGCAAAAGAAATTGCTCCAGCTAGCTAGGGAGGTGACAGGACCAAAGCTAGGAACGAAAGCGATAGATAGGGACCCAAATAGGTAGGTACGCAGTAGATAGGACCCCAGAAGGGTAAATAGGTGATAGATAGGGCCCCAACTACGTAGATAGGTGACAGATAGGACCCCAGCTAGGAAGGCTAGCAGTAGATAGGGCCACAGCTAGGTAAGTGGGCAATATATAGAGCACCAGCTAGGTAGGTAGGCGATAGATAGGGCCCCAGCTAGGTATGTAGGCAGTAGATAGGACCCCAGATCGGTAGACAGTAGATAGGGTCCCAACTAAGTAGGTAGGCGATAGATAGGGCTCCAGATAGTTATTTAGGCGATAGATAGGGCCCCAGCAAGGTAGGCGATAGGGAGCGAGTCATCATTCCCTCCCTTGTTTTAGCCTGTAAGAGAAGAGAGAGGTGGCCAGTAACTAGGGAAAATTGTATATAGAAAAGGAGAAAAGATCTGCTCCTAACTCTGAGGAGAAACAAAATCAGCACAGTAATGTATTAGGTAATAGTCTTTATTTACACATGTCTACCCGACTAATCAATTATACGAGAATATCCCTTTAAAGCTTAACTCCACTTATCTTGCAAATTACCACAAATAAACAGTAAAAGCAAAAATAAGAAATTTTGTAGTGTATCTTATTTGAGAAAAATGCTTCCTTCTTTATTTAGCTTTTATTTAACCTCTTTTTCTTCCAACTCCTTCCTACTTATCTATTCGCTCAGTCATAATCTGTCCTACTTCATTGAGAGCTCAAGTTACAGCTGCCCATAGAAGTCTATGGAGAGGAGAGGGGAAGGAGAAGCAGCGACACACAAAGTGTGCTGGCTGTATATTGATTGTTTTATCTCAACTGTGTGCTGGATTAATAGCTACACTGCTCCTTACTTTTGTATAATGCCCTCCATGTTGCTAGTCTCTCACCTTCACTTTCCCCTCTTCTGCCTCCTCTCTTCATAGTCTTCTTTGTGCAGCTGTAACCTGAGCTCTCAGTGAGACAGGTACCTTATGTCCTCTGCAAGACAGTAAATTTTTGAGTGCCCAGATAAGAAAACAGTAGGTGGGGATGGGGGAGTCCTGACTTATGGAGAAGGAATAATTTTTCTGTAATAAAATACATTGCAAACTTTTTATGGAAAGTTTTATACATGGTAAAAATATGGTTAAATATAGTGTTTTGTTTTATTACTTCTCTCTTTTCCTTTCCGACTCTCTCCCAAAAGATGGTGGACATGTTGAATTTCAACAGCCAATGATTTTGTTGGTAAGTCTCTTTAGTTGAGAGAAATAGTTATCAGCTGAATGCTTGTTAGGTCCATAACTATTAGGCTATGTTCACACGGCTTATTTTGGGACTTATCTCGCCCCGTATTTCGCGCATTACTGTGCGAAATATGGGGCGAGATACCTCCCAGTCATTACGGTAATCCACAGTTCTCATAGAGAACTATGGATTACGTCTCCCCTCCCTGCTCGCACAATACGGCGAGTGGGGAGAGAAGTGACATAATTTATTCACTGCGTATACGCGCTGAGAATAATGCATGTCTATGGGGCCGACGGGCTGCTGCCCCACCCCGCTCCCGCCCCCGCCCTGCCCCCGTACACACGGTGTAATTGCGAGGCGAAATACGTCCCGCAATTAAGCCATGTGAACATAGCCTTAGGGCTCATCCCCATGGCAAAGGACAAATATCGGTCGGTTTTTTCCGGGACCAGTATTTTTTCCTGTTTTAGTGCCTTTCCGTTTCCCCATTGTTTATTTCATATTCCGTCCAGACAGAAGAATGAACATGTTCAATGTTTTTCGGGTGGCCGGCAGTTTGAAAAACCATCGGGCGAAAACCCGTGCAGTAGGGACTGCTGCATGGGTTTTCCATAGCAGCCCAGTGTGTTAGTTTGCGGCCAGTTTTTCTGAAGGTCTGTAAAACCGCAAACCTTCTGAAAAACCGGCCGCAAATTGGTGCCATGGGGACATGACCTTAAAGGATTATGGACACCTTAATGATGCCTGCACATAACATAAAAGTGCCTCCTCAGTATTGGTGCCATTGTAGTGGCCTCTCATACATGAAAAAACTTTGAGACTCTCGGTTCACATATCTTGATCAGAACATGTTTAAGCTGCCCACGACTTTCAACGTGGTCTCAAATCGGGCAGTCCTATCCTATCTTTACCTCTCAATCGAGCCAATCAGGCCTCTCACTGGGTCACCGACCTCCATTATTCAGAGAGAAAAAAATAAAAAACACCCAACCTGCAAAGCTGCCCTTCTTATGACAGCCTGTGAGAGTGGGCGGGGACAGAAACCCAAAATGGAAGCACCCCTTCCTTCCATATAGGTTAAATCAATGTTTCACCAAGTATTTAACGTATGTTTCTGCACACAAAAAAATCTCTGAAAAAAAAAAATATGCAAACCTGGGTGCCACTGGCAGGGCGCGGCACACATGTAATTATACATGTACACACACAGACCGCCACCAGCGGGACATTTCTGCAAAAAGGGCAATACACTACGTCGAAATCCCTAAAGAAGCAAATTTTTGCTATCTATAAAACATGAAAAAAAACTTTGAGAATCTCAGTTCCAAAAATATCATGATCAGAACATGTTTAAGCTGCCCACGACTTTCAACGTGTCTCAAATCGGGCAGTTCCTATCCTATCTTTACCTCTCAATCGAGCCAATCAGGCCTCTCACTGGGTCACCGACCTCCCTTATTCAGAGAGAAAAAATAAAAAACACCCAACCCGCAAAGCTGCCCTTCTTATGACAGCCTGTGAGAGTGGGCGGGGACAGAAACCCAAAATGGAAGCACCCCTTCCTTCCATATAGGTTAAAATCAATGTACACCAAGTATAACGTATGTTTCTGCACACAAAAAAAATCTCTGAAAAAACGTATGCAAACCTGGTGCCACTGGCAGGGCTGCGGCACACATGTAATTATTTCATGTAAAACACACAGACCGCCGCCAGCGGCACATTTCTGCAAAAAGGGCAAAACACTACGTCGAAATCCCTAAAGAAGCATTTATGCTATCTATCATACATGAAAAAAAATTGAGACTATCGGTTCACAGATCATGATCAGAACATGTTTTTAAACTGCCCACGACTTTCAACGTGGTCTCAAATCGGGCAGTCCTATCCTATCTTTACCCCTCAATCGAGCCAATCCCCGGCCTCTCATGGGTCACCGACCTCCATTATTCAGAGAGAAAAAATAAAAAACACCCAACCTGCAAAGCTGCCCTTCTTATGAAAAGCCTGTGAGAGTGGGGCGGGGACAGAAACCCAAAATGGAAGCACCCCTTCCTTTCCATATAGGTTAAAATCAATGTACAACCAAGTATAACGTATGTTTCTGCACACAAAAAAATCTCTGAAAAAATGTATGCAAAAACCCGGGTGCCACTGGCAGGGCTGCGGCACACATGTAATTATAATGTACACACACAGACCGCCCAGCGGCACATTTCTGCAAAAAGGGCAAAACACTACGTCGAAATCCCTAAAGAAGCATTTATGCTATCTATCATACTGAAAAAACTTTGAGACTCTCGGTTCACATATCTTGATCAGAAAATTGTTTAAGCTGCCCACGACTTTCAAACGTGGTCTCAAATCGGGCAGTCCTATGCTATCTTTACCTCTCAAATCGAGCCAATCAGGCCTCTCACTGGGTCACCGACCTCCATTATTCAGAGAAAAAAATAAAAAACACCAACCTGCAAAGCTGCCCTTCTTATGACAGCCTGTGGAGTGGGCGGGGGACAGAAACCCAAAATGGAAGCACCCCTTCCTTTCCATACAGGTTAAAATCAATGTACACCAAGTAATAACGTATGTTTTCTGCACACAAAAACATCTCTGAAAAAACGTTTTGCAAACCTGGGTGCCACTGGCAGGGCTGCGGCACCATGTAATTAATACATGTACACACACAGACCGCCGCCAGCGGCACATTTCTGCAAAAAGGGCAATACACTACGTCGAAATCCCTAAAGAAGCATTTATGCTATCTATCATACATGAAAAAACTTTGTAGTGGCCTCAACACAATAAATGTGCCCCATGCAGTATTGATGGTCCTTTAGGGCGACATGTATGAATGGGCTTTTCGCCCGATTTCTGATGTATTCTGCGCCTCACCGGCCCGAATCTGCTGTCGGACGCAGGGATGCGATGTTAGGCGCAGCGTTCGCCACTTCCGGCTGCGCCTCACATAAAGGGGCGGGCAATGGGCGCGGTGTGGGCGCGCTGTAGGTGTTCCGAGGCGTTTCAGCTCTTTTTCAGAGAATGTTTGACGCCTTTATAAAGGTGATTTTTTGATTCATACTCCGCACGGATATCTTTAATGATTTCTTGCTGTTTTCCAGCCTGTCTCGAATCGGAATAGATGTTCGGCATCGGGCGCAGCGGACTTTACACCGCATGTATGATCGCACTACCTCGGGCGGCGAATCTTAGACGAAGTCCCGCACTGCGCCTCATACACTGGCGAGGCGCGGCGGACTTTACATGATATGTATGAGCGCGCCCCGGCGCCGACATAAATCAGGCGCAGATTTCGCCGGAAAACTGCCGGAAGGTGCGCTCCGACGCGGCGAGAATCATACATGTCACCCTTAGTGTCCTGATTCAGTGGTGCTTCCCACTCAGTTATGGTGCCCTCTTATTGTTCGCACTCACTAATGTCATCACCTAAGTGCACTTGTTTGGTAAAAATACTCCTTCATACCCCTCAATATTGGTGCCCCCCTTTTAGTAAAAGGGACCCCGCTTACCAGGGGCGTAACTAGAGAAGCCAGGGCCCCAAAGCAAACTTTTGGATGGGGCCCTCCCCCCTCGCCCACCTCTCTGACCAGGACATGCTGTTAGATAATGTAGATAATACAAGGGGCAAATACCTCCCCATATATATCACCCTGATACTGCTACCAATCAAATCCCACTATACTAAGACCAGCATTACCAATAACGCTATGACATAAGGACCTGATTATACCGCCAGAAAACAACCACAAATTACCACCACATAGTGACTGAATAATACCTTACACTATTACTGATCAGCATACAAAAGACCAATACTGTCTAATAATAAATAATATATAATAAATAGTGACCTTTATAGTGGTATATACCAGTGTACACAGGCTCTGCAGACTGTATATTACCTCCATACAGTGACCATATAGTGGTAGATAGCAGTGTACACAGGCTCTGCAGACTGTATATAACCACCATACAGTGACCATATAGTGGTAGACACCAGTGTACACAGGCTCTGCAGACTGTATATTACCTCCATACAGTGACCATATAGTGGTAGACACCAGTGTACACAGGCTCTGCAGACTGTATATTACCTCCATACAGTGACCATATAGTGGTAGATAGCAGTGTACACAGGCTCTGCAGACTGTATATTACCTCTATACAGTGACCACATAGTGGTAGATAGCAGTGTACACAGGCTCTGCAGACTGTATATTACCTCCATACAGTGCCCCATTTTTAGTGGTAGAAGCAGTGTACACAGGCTCTGCAGACTGTATATTACCTCCATACAGTGACCATATAGTGGTAGATAGCAGTGTACACAGGCTCTGCAGACTGTATATTACCTCCATACAGTGACCATATAGTAAGTGTACACAGCCTGTGCAGAACAATAAGTGATTACAGTGCAGTTACATCTTGTGACTCACAGGTGACGTTTCTCTGACCAGTCATTGACTTTCTCTTTTTGTTCTGCATCGCCCCAGACCTTCTTTGTGACATCTCCCGACCACTTGTCCCTGCAGATTTGGGACACAAATATCTTAGAATCCTGATTTTTCCAGCCCCTGCCCCCCGGGCTATATGGGGTCCATTTAGGCAGGCGGGGTTTTTAGATAGGATATTATGGGGCCCCAAAAATAGGCAAGGTTTAGGTAGCCAATAGAGTGCCCATAAGGCAGGCGGGTTTAGGTAGCTATAGGGAGCCATACAGGTAGACAGGGTTTTGGTGGCTATAGGGGCCATATAGGTAGGGTTAGGGAGCTAAAGGGGCCCCATATTTAAATAGACAGGCAGGCTTTTGGGGGTAAAACAGGCAGGCATGTGGGGGCTGTATAGGCAGGCATATGGGGGGTACAGGCAGGCATATGGAGGGTACAGGCAGGCATATGGGGGGGTACAGGCAGGCATATGGGGGCTGTATAGGCAGGCGTTTTGGGGGCTTGTTAGGCAGGTATATGGGGGCGTTTTAGGCAGGCATATGGGGGCGTAATAGCAGGCAGGCAATAGGGGGCTGTATAGGCAGGCATATGGGGGTATAGGCAGGCATATGGGGGGTATAGGTAGGCATATATGGGGGGTATAGCAGGCATATGGGGGGGTATAGGCAGGCATATGGGGGGGTATAGGCAGGGAAAATGAGGGGGTATAGGCAGGGATTTTGGGGGGGTAAGGCAGGCATATGGGGGGGTTTTAGGCAGGCATATGGGGGGTATAGGCAGGGATATGGGGGGTATAGGCAGGGATATGGGGGGATAGGGAGGGATATGGGGGGGTATAGGCAGGCATATGAGGGGGTATAGGCAGGCATAAGAGGGGGCTGTTTGGCAGGCAGGCATTTAGGGGGCTGTTAGGGGAGGCATATAGGGGGCTGTATAGGCAGGCAGGCATATTGGGGGCTTATAGGGAGGCATATGGGGGGGGTATAGGCAGGCAATATGGGGGTATAGGCAGGCTATTTGGGGGGGATATAGGCAGGCATATGGGGGGTATAGGCAGGCCCTTTGAGGGGGTTATAGGCAGGCAATTTATGGGGGTATAGGCAGGCAAAATGGGGTAGTTAAAAAAGAAGAAATCAACTTACTCACCTCGGTCCCACGCTCCCCCCTAGGCACCCCGCTCGCTCCTGTCTGCTGCCTTCCCTGCAGCCTCTGCGCTCAGCAGCGGGCGGCGCGTGATGTGACGTCACCGCGCGTGCCCACGTGACCACAGAGCGCCGCAGGGGAAGTAGCAGAGCGGGGCGATCGGCGCTCCGTACTGCTAGCTCCAGCCAGCGCTGCCTCTGAACGCATTGGCCGGTGGGGCTTGGGCGGTTCAGAGGGAGTATGCGCCGGGCCCCGCAGCTCCCCCCCGCCGCAGTGAACTGTTTTAAATTCACTGCCGGCGGGCCAGGAGCGGCATTACCAGGGTAGCGGGCGCGGTAGCAGCTGCCCCGGGGCCCCCCTAAGCGCAGGGCCCCGTAGCAACTGCTACCCCTGCTACCCCGGTAGTTACACCGCTGCCGCTTACTAATGTCAACCCTGTAAGTGTTCCCCAAAATAAAATTCTCACCAGGCATGTTTAAACAGCACACAATGCTGCACTGTCTCTCAGCCTATGAAAACAGTGGGATAGTATTCCAGGGCAAGTGCAGCTGGGCATTGTGATGGCACTGCACAGGGTTTCCATCTGGTGTCTTAGAAGCTACAGGCCTGTATCCTGTGATAGTGAATAGCAGAGCAGAGAGTTGACAGCTCCATATCCCGTCATAGTATTGAGCCGTATCTGCAACCTGAGAAAATAGATGCAGTTGAAGTCAAGGAGTCCGAGGCACTATGCCAGAATTCCCAGTTCTAGCATGATATCTAATAATATATTTGAGTTAATATGGTTTATTGTATTATCATCACTTATTCTATACATTTTTCCGTGTTTGCTCTTCCAGTAAGGTTATACCGTAAGTTTTTCTTTCTTGAACAGTATATTTCAGAATTTTTACACACTTGTTAAAAAACCTTGAACTTTGATTGCTAGCAACACCTTTACATTGCATCTATACAAACATGAAACACAAAACTATATTTCATGTTTGGAACTGAAAGCAGACAAGTGAGTCTATGGAAATTTCCAATACATTGCAAATACAGCTGTGCAGCCCAGCCAGGGGCAGCATCTGACAGCTCTAAGGGCCTTTACTACAGTGCCAGCCAAGATGTCACCACTGATAACAGATAAAATAACACAATGACAGAGCCAGCTTTATTGTGCAGGACTGAGGTCTGTTGTGGTAAAGGGATTACATGCAAACATTTTACGACAAATGGCCGACAACAAAACAATATAGATAACAAACGGACTTATGACAGCATACATAAATGTATCAACTACAAAGAATTCCCTGATGTTTGGACACTTGCTACACGTTCCGTAAAACCAGTATTATTCTAAAAGTTTTGGCCATCACATCATGTACCTGGTATATGTGCTTCTCATTTTTACCAGCAATTGCATTGTCCTGTTTGGAGTTCCATGAGTTTATGCATATCACATGATGTCACCAGAGGATCTATACTTGAACATTTTCATAGCACAACCTTTTTGAATTGTGCTTATATGCCTACAGAACTCTGTAGTAAATGAAAAGAAATATAAACATACTTTTAAAACCATAAGAACGGCTACAATGAGAAAAAAATCTTTTTAAGTGTTTTTTTCTCATTGTACTAGTTTTTAATCTATCTTAATAAATATTACCTTCAAATGGCCTTGAGACTTGTTTTAGCTCTTTTTATTCGTCATAACTGAGTGTGTCTCTTGATTTCATCCAGAAAAGCTATGTATCGTAATATGTGTGTGTGTATAAATATATATCCATATATTTCGTAACATAATATATTCAGTATATGTATACATTAATTATATGCCAGCGGTTTAGACATTAATGGCCATGTGTCGAGTTGTTTTGAGGGCACACCAAATTTACACTCTTATACAAGCTGTACACTGACTACTTTACATTGTTTCAAAGTGTCAAATCTTCAGTGTTGTCCTATGAAAATATTAGTATATATATATATATATATTATATATATATTATATATATATATATATAATTATATATATATTATATATATTGTGGAGGTTTAGCGTCAGGTAGGCAAACAGGGCTTCCACAGACAGAGACAGTGACACAGAAATCAGTTCAAGTTCCAGGCGCTGCCTGGGTTTATTCAGCAAAAACTTAACAAAACAAAAACAAGCCTAACTCAGGCTAAACAGAAAAAAAACGCCTGCTCGGGCTGAACGCTACTACACACAGTATATCCCTCACTATACTGAAAAGCAGACAGCGTCTGTTACTCACAGCAAGGTTTGTTTCCACAGCGTGACACCAGCACCAAACACAGGCCTGTAGGTTCAGGCTTTATAGGCCTGAGCCCCGCCTCACCTGGGGCGTGGGAGTGGCCACCCACCCGGCTCTTGACCACTCCAGGAAAAGCCGACCCGAACACAAGCGGATTGGAACCGCTTATACTAAACAACATGTCAGTAGCATAGTGCCACGGGAACACACGGGACCGTCGGCTTCCCTTCACTGAGTCCGGGCCCTCTCGGTGACACGCATCTGCCCAGGTACCGCCTAAGGCAGCATAGGAGAGGACTCTAGGGGAAATATATCTGCCGTCAACTATTCCCCCTGTCACTGTCTCACATACCCTCCCCCTCTGTTCGAACCTGTGGGGTCGGACAAACTTGGCCACCATACAATGCGTTCTGGACAAAGCATCAGCATTGCCCTGAAGTTTACCCGCTCTGTATTCCACTGAAAATTTTTAAAATTTTTGCAGAGTAAGGAAACCCAAACCTTGTGACCCTCGCGTTTCTCTCCTTTGCCTGAGTCGTCCACGTTAGCGGAGAATGATCTGTAATTAACTTGAAGCGGCGACCCAGAAGATAATACCTCAGGGCTTCAAGGGCCCACTTGATGGCCAAACACTCCCGCTAAAACTATGCTATAATTTTTCTCTGCTGGGGGTGAGCTTCCTGTCAGATATATGAGGGATGCTCCTCTCCCCCTACTTTTTGGGAAAGGAACTGCTCCCAGTCCTACATCAGACGCATCCGTCTGTACCATTAAGTCCCTCTTAAAATTCGGTGTAACCAACACCGGATGTCTGCAGAGGTCCTGTTTCAACTCTTGGAACGCCTTTTCCGCCTCTGGGTTCCACTTGACCATAACAGACTGCTATGCTTAGTCAAATCTTCAGTGGCGCTGCTATACTGGCAAAATTTTTAATAAAGCGCCGATAATACCCACAATACCTAAAAAAGCTCTCACCTGCCTTTTTGTTGTGGTTGTGGCCAGCCTTGTTTGCTTCAATTTTATTAACTTGAGGTTTTATGTACCCCTGCTATTATGTACCCCAGGTACCGGCTTCCTCAAGCCCTAGGGCGCATTTTTTTGGGTTTGGGGTTTAAGTCCCGCTTCTCTAAGTAAACCCCAAAGTACTGCCTGTACCTTTGGTAGGTGGCTATCCCAATCCTCACTGAAGATGATGATATCATCCAAGTATGCCGAAGCATACTGACGATGGGGTTTAGGATGACATCCATTAGTCTTTGAAATGTGGCTGGAGCCCCATGCACCAAAAGGAAAAACAGACGTACTGGAACAGTCCGTCTGGTGTAGAAAAAAGCGGTCTTCTCTTTGGGCCCTTTCTTTTGAGGGGAACCTGCCAATAACCTTTAGTTAGATCTAGGGGGGAGAAGAAACCTGGCATGGCCAAGTCTCTCAATTAACTCATTCACCCTTGGCAGGGGGGTACGCGTCAAACTTTGATACCTCATTTAGTTTCCGGAAGTCATTACAGAATCGTAATTGAGCCATCCGGTTTTGGTATCAGCACTATAGGGCTTGCCCATTCACTGTGGGACTCCTCAATTCCCCCGAGGTCTAACATTTTCCTGACTCCTCCGATATGGCTCGTCTACGTGCTTCGGGGACCCGGTAAGGTTTTAAATGGACCTTTACCCCCGGTTCTGTTACGATATCATGCCTTATGACATCTGCACGCCAGGTAGCTCTGAAAACACGTCCTTATTCCTTTTGTATGAACTCCCTGGTTTCTTGTTTTTGAGATTTTGACAGCGAGTCTGACACATAAAATCTCTGGAGGGGCACTACAAGGGGGCACTCACAGCAGTTCAGGTCTCTCGGTCTTTCCCATGTTTAATCAGGTTGACTTTGGTAAAATGTTCGGGCTTCCACTTACCGGCTGGTATACCTTATAACTTACCTCTCCCACCTTTTAAATCACTTCATAGGGCCCTTGCCATTTTGCTAGAAACCTGCTCTCTACAGTAGGGACCAATTTTAACCCCCGGTCACCTGGGTTAAAGCTCCGTACCTTAGCCGACTTATTGTATACACGGCTTTGACCCTCCTGTGCCTGCTGTAGGTTTCCCGAAAATTGCAGGGATGGCAGCGATCCTATCTTGCATTTGGGAGATGTGTTCAATCCCCACTACGGTGGGGGGTGAACTCCTGCCCCTCAGGTTTCCTTTGCGATGTCCAGGAGGCCACGTGGACGTCTACCATAAACCAACTCAAAGGGCGAAAAACCCATGGAACGATTGTGGAACTTCCCGGACTGAGAACTTTAAAATAGGGCAAAAGACAATCCCAGTCTTTCCCGTCCTTACTAACCACCCCTTTAACATGCTTTTTAACGTCTTGTTGAATCTCTCCACAAGACCGTCGTTTGGGGGGGTTACACAGACGTACGCAAGTGCTTAATGTTCAGCAGTTGGGATAACTCCCTAATGACCTTGGACATAAAGGGGGTTCCTTGATCTGTAAGGATCTCCTTGGTATGCCATACGGGAGAACATATAAAACAGCTCCTTCGCAAAGACTTTTGAGGGAGGTATTTCGCAAAGGAATGGCCTCAGGGTAAACGTGTGGCATAGTCTACTTACCACCAATATATATTGATGGCCTCTGGGAGATTTTACTAATGGGGCCTACTAGATCCATTGCGATCCTTTCAAAGGGTACCTCGATTATAGGTAGCGGCACCAAGGGACTCCTGTAATGGGGCATAGGAGCTGTAAGTTGACATTCAGGGCAGGACTCGCAGTACCGTTTTGCCTCCCCATGTACCCCTGGCCAGAGAAACCATTGGAGAATACGTTCTGTGGTTTTCTCGCTACCTAGATGACCTCCGAGCACATGCTTGTTTCGCTAGGTCCAAGACCATTCTCCTGTATGGCTGTGGCACCACCAGCTGTTTCCCCCACCTCCCCCCGGACTCTGTTCGACCTGGGTACAGCAGCTCTGATTGACTGCCAGGTGGGGGAAAAACCTTGTCAGCCCCCGGGGGATTGCGGTTCCCCATCACAACCTTTACATTTTTCCCTGGCCTTTGCCAAGGTGGGGTCTCGGAGCTGAGCAGTCCCGAAATTATCTGGTGGAAAACCCAGGTCAGGCATAGCTGCCACCTCTTCCTGGTCCCCCAGTCTCACCTGCTAGTACCGCTAGGGGAAAATTAATCATTTCTGCCTGTGGTCACCCCTACTGCCTGAACTGTACTTCGGTGTCAAATGTTCAGAGTTAACAGGACCAGTATTGACATCACATTGACATTTACAGTACATGAAGTATTGTTTCGCCACAAGTCCCAAAATAGGGGGAAGTCTCTCCCCAGAATCACTGTGTGCATAAGGGTCCTCACCACGCCCACCTCATGTGAGTCAACACCACCAGAAGTCTCCAGTTTTACTAGGGCGGTAGGGTACTCTTTGGTGTCCCCATGTATGCACAGGACCCCTATCACCCGTCCCGAGAATGAGGTAGGGTCAACCCGGCTGGCGTGCACTAGTGTGACCAAACTCCCCGAGACCAGTAGAGCAGTTACCGGGTAGTCGTTCACGTTGATGTGACACAGCTGCTGATCAGTTTCTGGCACAGTCTCTGCGGAGCACACGGGCCGTGCAAACAACGACCTCCACCTAGCTGAGTCACATTCCATATACTCTACCGTGAGGGGACAGTTTGCGGCCATATGGCCAGGTCCATGACACCGCCAACATATGACCCGGGCCTGGTCGCCCTTAGACTCCGGCCTGTGCCGGACTGTCCATTTGGGACTCTTCCTCTCCACCAGACCCCCCTCTGGGCCACCTCCCTTTGGGACACTCTTTACCCCCCTTTGATAAGGAACAGTCTTACCAGTCATTCCGGCCGACTTGCTGTTACCAGGGTTGAGCCGTCCTTGAGGTACGACTTGCAGTAAGTCCTCCGTGGCCTTGTACCTCTCAACGAGGTGCTCAGCATCTTTGGGGTCCCCTTGTCCTACCCAGCGCTGGATCTCCGGAGGCAACGAGTAGATAAACTTATCTAGGACAACCTTCTCGACCATCTGCGCAGGCGTAGATTCCTCCGACTGTAGCCACTTTTTTACCAGATGTACCAGGTCATACATTTGGGAGCGAGCGGGTAGGTGCTCAAAAAAGGTCCAGTTATACACCCGGCGGGCCCGCACATGGACGTTCACTCCTAAGCGAGCCAGAATCTCGCCCTTTTAACTTGGCATAGTCCCGGGCAACCTGCTCGCTGGGGGTCCAAAATAGACTTTTGGGATTCCCCAGTCAGAAAAGGCGCCACTACCTCCGTCCAGTGTGCCACTGGTAGGTGCTCTCGCCCCTGCCACCTTTCAAAGAGCGCGAGGTAGGCCTTGACATCGTCCGTGAGCGTCATCTTCTGTAGGGACGTCTGTACGGCAGCACGGGTGGTGGGGAAACGAACTCGACGACCTCTGCACACTTTGCGCCACGGCTTGTACCTGCTCCTACAGCTGGCGGTTGATGTGCTGCTGTTCTTGCAAGGCGAGTCGATTGGCCTCTATTAGCAGTTGCGTTGGTTTCCATCTGGGCCCGCATGGCCTCCTCATGCACTTTCTGCTGATTCGCTATCATCAGCTGGAGACTGCTGTTGGCCTGGTTGAGTTGCTTTACAAGTTCGTCCATCTTGGCCGCGTCTGGTGGCTGTGTAGTGGCAGCTTTTATTCAGGACATAGGGTTACAGCCTTATTCAGCCAGTTTCCAGAGTCGTTGCCCCTAGCAACAGTTGCAGCAAAACACGTGTATGTCTCTTTAATGTCTGATTGCCCGCATCCAAGCACCATATGTGGAGGTTTAGCGTCAGGTAGGCAAACAGGGCTTCACAACAGAGACAGTGACACGAAATAGTTCAAGTTCCAGGCGCTGCCTGGGTTTTTTTTCAGCAGAACATAACAAAAACAAAAACAAGCCTTAACTTTAGGCTAAACAGAAATAAACGCCTGCTCGGCTTTGCGCTAAGCTACACACAGATAAACCCTCACTATACTGAAAAACAGACAGCGTTTTGTTACTCACAGCAAGGTTTGTTTCCACAGCATTTACACCAGCACCAAACACAGGCCTGTAGGTTCAGGCTTTAAAAGGCCTGAGCCCCGCCTCACCTGGGGGGTGGGAGTGGCCACCCATCCGGCTCTTTGACCACTCCAGAAAAAGCCGACCCGAACACAAGCGGATTGGAACCCCTTATACTAAAAAAACATGTCAGTTTGCATAGTGCCACTGACACACAAGACCGTCGGCTTCCCTTCACTGAGTCCAGGCCTCTCGGTGACACGCATCTGCACAGGTACCGCCTAAGGCAGCATAGGAGAGTACTCTAGGGGAAATATATCTGCCGTCAACTATTCCCCCTGTCACTGTCTCACAATATATATATATATATATATATATATATATAGATATTTATATATATATATATATATATATATATATATAATATATATTTATATATATTTTATATATATACTGTGTATATTAAAATATATATATATATATTTATTATATATATATATATATATATATATATAAACACACACACACAGTATCTCACAAAAGTGAGTACGCCCCTCACACTTGTGTTAATATTGTATTATATTTTTTCATGGGATAACACTGGAGTTATGACACTTTGATACAATGTAACATAGTCAATGTACAGCTTGTATTACAGTGTAAATTTGGTGTGCCCTCAAAATAACTCAACTCACATCCTTCAATGTCTAAACTGCTGGTAACAAAAGTCAGTACAACCCTAAGTAAAAATGGACAAATTGTGCCCAGAGTGTCAATATTTTGTGTGGCCATTCATTATTTTCCAGCACTGGCTTAACTCTTGGGCATGGAGGTCACTAGAGCGGCACAGGTTGCCGCTACCGGAAGCCTCTTCCACTTCTCCATGACAACATCATGGAGCTGATGGATATTACAGACCTTGCGCTCCTCCACCTTCTGTTTGAGGAGGCCCCACAGATGCGCAATAGGGTTTAGGTCTGGAGACATGCTTGGTCAGTCCAACACCTTTACCCTCATTTACCCTCACTGCAAGGCAGCGGTCGTCTTGGAGGTGTGTTTGGGGTCCTTATCATGTTGGAATACTGTCCTGTGGCCCAGCTTCTGAAGGGAGAGGTTCATGCTCTGCCTCAGTATGTCACAGTACAAGTTGGCATTCATGGTTCCCTCAATGAACTGTAGCTCCCCACAGCTGGCAGCACTTATACAGCCCCAAACCATAACACTCCCACCACAGTGCTTGACTGTAGGCAAGACACACTTGTCTTTGTTCTCCTTACCTAGTTGCTGACACACACGCTTGACACCATCTGAACCAAATAAGTTTATCTTGGTCTCTTCAGTCCACAGGACATGGTTCCGGTAATCTATATTCTTACCTTAGTCTGCTTGTCTTCAGTAAACTGTTTGTGGGCTTTATTGTGCATCATCTTTAGAAGAGGCTTCTTTATTGGATAATAGCCATGCAGACCAATTTGATGCAGTGTTTGGTATATGGTCTGGACACTAACAGGCTGACCCTCACTCATGTAACCTCTACAGCAATGCTAGCAGCACTCATATGTCTATTTTGAAAAGGCACTCTCTGGATATGACGCTGACCATGTGCACTCAACTTCTTTGGTCGGCCTGATTTTGAGTGGAACCTGTCTTGTTAAACCGCTGTATGGTCTTGGCCATTGGCTGCAGCTCACTTACAGGGTGGTGGCAATCTTCTTATGACCTAGGCCATCTTTATATAGAGCAACAATTCTTTTTTTCAGATACTCAGAGAGTTTTTTGCCATGAGGTTCCATGTACAACTTCCAGTGACCAGAATTAGAGAGTGTGAGAGCGATAAAACCACATTTATGACACCTGCTCTTCATTCACATCTTGTAATACTAATAAGTCACATGACACAGTGGGGAGAAAATGGCAAATTGAGTTCCCCTTTTATTTCATATAGTACTCTGAAAAAAAATGAAAGGAGAGCTCTGATAGCTCGCTATGGACAGCAAGAAAGGTCTTACACCTAGTCAGTTTTCATACATGTCCCCCTATGTTTCATTGGCTTCTGCTGGATACAACAAACTCCTTGCACTGACATTTTTAAAGAGGACCTGTGACATGTGCTGACTTATCCGCTTTAGTAAATACCAGTGTTCCTCATGAAATAACTATACTGGTACATCTCCTCTTACAACACTGTGGCACATTTAGCAAGGCAGTTGCACCAGAATTCTGGCACAATTTGCACCCAAAATAATTTCCAACATGCTTTTCACCACATTTATTATGTGTATTAGACAGTTTCTAGACACTTCTGCACTTTGTCAGACAAAGGAGGTGTGGTTTTGGTAAAATGTATGTGGCTTAGCAGGAAAAGGGCATGCTACTTGTGCACCAAAAAATGAGCCAAAATTGCAGAGTGGCTAGTGGCATAAAGTAAGCCTACTTAAGAATGGTTTAAAGTTAGAGTAGACAGTTTTAAGAAGCGCCTGATTTATGAACACTATGATAAATGTGGGACATTCTAAGACTGTCTAGACTATGTTTATACTGTCTAAGAGTTAGACAGTATTGATAAGTCTGCCCCCACTATGTTGTGCTGTTCCTTTGTTGTTCCTTCTACAAACTGATAAATTAATCTATAAGCTGTGTGTTTCCAATAGGAGGTGTGTCCAATCAGTGCTGACAGTCGGTGGGTGCAGGAACACACCCGGGACTGGGACAAGGTATTCTGGTGCCTTTGGCAAAAAAGGCATATAGCATCCCCAATGGAAAATTCAGCCCACTTCATCCCTTCTTGTACCCCCTTCCTGTCTGGGATGAGTGGTGCCCTAGGCAGTCGCCTATCTTCGCCTACCATCGTCCCAGTCCTGAACACATCCCTCTAAAAGCTGGAATGGTAACACCCATCTGACTTATCCAATAATACATTTCTAGAAGAAATAACAGAGGCACAGCACAACACAGAGTAACAAGAGAACAGGGAACATAAGTACAGGCAGTCCCCGGGTTATGAACGGGATAGGGACTGTAGGTATGTTCTTAAGTTGAATTTGTATGTAAGTTGAAACAGGTATATTTATTAAATGTAACTCCAGCACAAAGGTTTTTTTTATGGGGATGGAAAGTGCAGGAAAGGGTTTTTACATTTGTTTTGCTGTCTGTGCCCCTGTTAAGAAGAATTCACCTCCTGTGCTGCTGTGGAATGCTGGAACTTGTTGTTCCACAGCTACTATCTGCTGTGGAACATGGAACTACAAGTGCCAGCATGCCCCATAAGTCTCCATTTGTAACTAGGGGACAGATGTAAGTTGGAATGGTGTAAGTCAGGGACTGTCTGTATTTACTAAATCAAATCTAGCATATAGAATAACCACAGGGATTTTTACCTATACTATCACTGCAAATTATATATATCCCTTTAAAATATAACTTTTATTAAATACCTTTTAAAATATAATAATGTGCCCCTATACTAATACTAACCAAACACCTAGATATACTGTACACTGAGTCCTGTCAGTCAGTGGGGTCATCGCCCTGATAAGAGCGGCTCCACTCTATATGAATGACTAGAACTCTAATGCATGCAATCAGTACTATGACCTATCGCTTGCAAAAAAAATATAAACCTTATCAGCCTTATAGATATTTATTATCAAGTTGTAGCCACCTTCAGATGTAAAGCAACACACCTTAAGGGTCTTATTAATGTTTGTTATGAGTCAGCACTCCCGACGCGTTTCCCCCTAAAAAATAGGGTTCATCAGGGGATATCTAATTGCTGTCATATTATTGTGTAAATCACAGCATCTCATAACGGTAATCTAAAAGGTGAATACTTAGCTGAATCCTGTGTAGGTTCTATGATACTACCAGGTCGTAAAAATATTCAGATCCTGTGAGGATGCCACGATAGTTCCTATGCACAGGAGTAGTAAGATGTACTGGTATCCATGATGTATTGGATCTCCAATACCAGTACATCTTACTACTCCTGTGCATAGGAACTATCGTGGCATCCTCACAGGATCTGAATATTTTTACGACCTGGTAGTATCATAGAACCTACACAGGATTCAGCTAAGTATTCACCTTTTAGATTACCGTTATGAGATGCTGTGATTTACACAATAATATGACAGCAATTAGATATCCCCTGATGAACCCTATTTTTTAGGGGGAAACGCGTCGGGAGTGCTGACTCATAACAAACATTAATAAGACTGTTAAGGTGTGTGGCTTTACATCTGAAGGTGGCTACAACTTGATAATAAATATCTATAAGGCTGATAAGGTTTATTTTTTTTTGCAAGCGATAGGTCATAGTACTGATTGCATGCATTAGAGTTCTAGTCATTCATATAGAGTGGAGCCGCTCTTATCAGGGCGATGACCCCACTGACTGACAGGACTCAGTGTACAGTATATCTAGGTGTTTGGTTAGTATTAGTATAGGGGCACATTATTATATTTTAAAAGGTATTTAATAAAAGTTATATTTTAAAGGGATATATATAATTTGCAGTGACTGTATTTACTAAAACAGACATGTCGGAGGATGTAACAGGTGCTCTTTAATTGTTAAAATGCATATGAAAAGAAAAATCAAGCAAAATTGTCTTGTATTAAAATTTCCTAGCATTTTGTGTCTACAGTTATACAGACCTATATCACAATGGCTCAGTGGTTAGCATTGATGCTTTGCAGCAATGGGCTCCTGGATCCAAATCTCACCAGTAACATCTGCATGAGATTTGTATGTTTTTCCATGTTTGTGTGGCTTTCCTTTGGTTTCTCGCACAATTAAAAAAAAACATAGTGATAGGTTAGTCTGGATTTAGATCAAGATCCCCAATTTAGACAGGTAACAGTGCTGTATGAAGTAAATCAATATGGTAACAGATTACAATCATATTCTGTCATTTGACTTTTATTTGTTCCCGAAGGGTGTATAACCGCCAAAACAGAATGCCTATTGCTTGTAGTCTGTTACCATGGAAATCTATAGCTCTGCATAGGAAATAGGAACTTTTTAATAAATACCTTTTGAAAAGTGGCTTCATTTTTAACTATAGAGTTCATTGGTACAATCAAAAAAGTGGTTGTGAATATAGACATATGTTTGAAGGACCATTAGGAAGGCCTCTCTGGGAGTATGGAGGAAACCACAGCCACTGAACCGCATCCACTGAATATCATTGAGCACTCACAGACCAAAATTACGGGTGTCGGTGTACCTAACATAAACCAAGAAACATGACAAAGACCTTTGCAGCCTAATTTTCAAGCATACTTTCTTTTACATCTAGGTACAGTAAAGTTCAGATTATATTATTCTCTTTCCTTACATTTAGTTCTTGCAGGGCTAAGACATTAGAGAAGTTTTCAGAACTTCAGGACAGGCTTTGTGCACCTTTATAGCTTCATACCTAAACAGGAGTCTTTTGTCCACACACAGAATAAAATTTGACTGTATGGGCGTGTTAGAAGCAAGGAGAAAATTGTACGTTTACATTCAGTAAAACTGCATTATAAAATCCATTAGTGACTTGTGTTAAAGGGATTGCAGCTCAAACCGGCTGCATTCTTGACATTTTTGCATAACTGCCAAGAAAGTGAAATAAAATGTCCTTTTTAATGCTCCCGCTAAGAATAGGCCCACTGCTTTCTGATTTAAACTAACAAAGTGGAGGGGACACTGTGAAAGCAGAAGTTCATGGCTGGGTCGAGCAATTTATGCTGCTGGGAATAGTGGTGCTGGGTATAATTCTGTAAATTTCCGTCATTGGTGGTTTGCCATGAGAAAATGAAATATAGTTGGGGTTATTTACGACAGAGACAGAGAAGTATAGAGTTTAATGCCAGGTAGTATGCCATGCACTGATAAAGCTGCAGAGCAGTGCATATATATGTTGATAATAGCTAAATTTACTGTATATATGATGTATGATAATAAGGTACATAGCTATAGGTAATGCAGAGGTAGCCGTCACTACCGGGCGCTGTCTTAAAGCAATAGGAGTGTAAATGATAAATAGTAGCTCAGGGATCCTTTTTACTTTTTGCATCAGGGCATAGTGGCTTCAGGTTACACCCATGATGATAATGTTCCTCAGCAGTGTACTTCTTGAGCCCCTGTGCAAAAGTTATATTTGGTGCCCCTTACACTGGCTTAGCTACAGGGGTCACAGTGGTCACAGTTGCAACCGGGCCACTGAGACAGGAGGACCACAAGCCCTCCTTACCATGCTGTTGCATTGATGGGTCACAGAAACTCAGCAATGCTGGGATGAGAGCCAGCTCTCTGTAGGCATGAGCACTGTGTAGGCACAGAAGCTTTGTCTGCATGATCTGCATCAGTAGCCCGCTGTTATGTACTGCTGGGTGCCTGATGCAATGGCCTGGAGCAGAGTCGTTCCAAGCCATTTAATATTAGTAGCGGCTACGGCATCTAGGTTACTGACAGAGAGAGGGGCTCTCTCTTTCCAAATTTCCCCCCCACACACCCACCATGCAATCACAGGGTGCCGGTGGTTGCCATGGCAGCCAGAGACTAAATAATGGCCTCCAGGTCCACCGTAAGACTGCCACAGACAGAGTCTAATAGGCTGCCCATCAATGGCATACTACATAGCAATACAGTAATGAATTGCTATGTTTTATGAAAGAGATCAAGCAATCACAGTGCAGTCCCATATTGGGATACACACACACACACAAAACAATATAATATATAAAATTTTAATTATATTATAAATATATATACAATAATTTTGTGTACCTTTTATATATAATATATACAACACAAAATATATATATATGTATATATATGTATACCCTATTTTATAGGATACACACCCACATAAATTATAATATATATATATATATGTGTTTTATCCCTTTTATATGTATAGATATATATAATAGGGTTTTGTATAAAATTATATATATATAAAAGGTACACATAATAGTATTGCCGCATCCATAATGCTCCAGTCAAATCATGTTATTTAATCTGTACAGTAAACGCTGCAAAAATAAATAACAATCTATGCTTAACAAAAACTAATGAAAAGTGATTAAAAGCTCTCACATACCTCATAAAAATACCAGAGAAAACATTAATTTATCCTGCAAATAAAAAGTCCCCACATCATCCAAATAAGTTATGGTTCTAAGAATATTGGGGGACATGTATGATTGGGCTTTTCGCTTGTTTTCTGGCGTATAATGCGCCTCACTGTGCCAGATTCGTTGTCGGATGCACCTCCCCTATGTGTTAGGCGCATTAGGCGAAAGCTTCGTCACTTTCTAATGCGCCTAACATGAAGGGGTGTGCTGTGGGCGTTCTGAGGCGGGACGCACAACATTCGAAAACTCAGACACATGTATGAATGCAATGTGGTCTGTCTGCCGGAGGCGTTGAAGTTTGCACTGCATTTATGAGCGCACTTTGGCACTGGCATACATCAGGCGCAGTTTTCCCGGTAAAAAACGTGAAAACAGGAGCTTCGACGTGACGATCTTCATACATGTCCCCCATTGTGTCATAAAAATCATTGGCCACATGTATGAAAACTGTCTGTCTCAGAATTTCCTTGATGTCCATAGCAACAAATTAGAGCTCCGCTTTCATTTCATTTAGTGCTCTGGATAAATGATGGGGGAGCTCTGATTGGTTACTATGGGAAACAAAGAAAGTCTTACACCTAGACCGTTTTCATACATGTACCCCGTGATTTTTTTAAAGCCTTTTTAATGTTAAATATGATTTATTCATGTGAGGAAGGGCATGTAAAAGGGGGGTGTACCATGTAAAATAAATATGTAGTTTCCTTTCTTCCTTTCCTTTCTTCAGTCCATATATTTGTCCAGTCCAACATTTTTTTTTTGAAATGGGGCCAGGCTGTGGAAAAAAAGAGAAAAAGTTACA
Source organism: Phyllomedusa bahiana (assembly GCA_025379985.1). Lineage (NCBI taxonomy): Eukaryota > Metazoa > Chordata > Amphibia > Anura > Hylidae > Phyllomedusa > Phyllomedusa bahiana. Next base: position 64,946 of record JAODAL010011797.1, read on the forward strand.
CTTACTTACCTGTCCGCCATCGCTGCCCCTCCAGAGCTCCCCGGGATCCGCCCCTTTTCATTTCTGGGTCACGCTCCATTGTGAGTGAATTAAGTGTGAGTGTCTTTTGCGTGTTGGGATGAGAACCTAGGAGTGAAGAGACGTAGATCCGAGGAAGCTCTGGAGTGGCAGCAGCCTGGCCTTAATTCCAATGAATTTTCTTCTGCTGGACAACCCCTTTAAGTAGAAATTATTTTCTATGGCACGCCACATGATTAGCATCCATCACACCAAGTAGGAATATGTTAAAAAGCGGTGGTCCACAGTCGTGAAGAGCCATTGTCTCAGGATAGAGGAGCCTAAGCTGAAGTTTTGCACCACGGCCCATGAGCCTTTAGCTACGCCTTACACCTAAGTTGGCTAACACTATGTCTCCATGGCATAAAAAAAGCAAACGTATTTTCGGCGATTTTAGGATTCTAAAACTGCTGAAAATACGATCATTCAGGCAACTCATAGACAATAGTCTACACAGGTCATTTTTTCTCTTCTCGTTTACTGGTGCCGGCGTATTATACAACATGTTGTATAATACACCGGCGTTTTGAGTTTTGCTGTTGGTTTCCCATACAATCAATTTATGGGCCGACGGCAAAAAAACGTGAACCGACAGCAGTTTTTGCACAAAATAGTGACAAAAACTGTGATCGTGCATTGGACAAAAAATGGTCGACTTTCGGACGGTTTTTGTCCGATGCCATGCGGATACAGCCTAAAAATATGACATGGCAGATTAGCCAACAATGAGGGCAGCTACACAGACCCCTAGATTGCACTGTTATGGGGACATAAAAGAGACTATTTACATTGTATATTTGCATTGCAATTGCTATCTCTGGAGATAAGTGAGATGTCTGTCAAAACTATTCAAGTGGAGACTAAGAACTGATAGCTGTCAATGGCCAGTTGAACTGTAAAAGGGAATCCATCACAATAAAAATGCAGTACAATCTGTAGGCATCATGATGCAAAGCAGGAGGAGCTGAGCAGATATATTGATATACATATCTGTGGGAAAAGATTTAGTATAGCAAGTCATTTTTTGATTCAGACCTCTGCTTATTCCTGACTTAGGAGTCCAGTGGGAGGTCCTACTAGTCACTAAAAGCCTTGTTTGTAGGGGTGTACATGGAGATAGTTGTCAGTCACTAATTAGGATTGTCCACTAGTCTCCTAAGCCAAAAGTAAGCAGACAGAGCCGTAACTTTAAGCTCTTGGGCCCTAGTGCAAAAAGTAAAATGGGCCCCCCATTACCATGTGGCATTTACAATACTGGTATTGTCTTTTGTGGCAGAAGGGCATTTGGGCCCCCTCAGGCTGCAGGGCCCAGTAGCGATTGCTATCCCTGCACCCCCTATAGCTACACCACTGTAAGCAAAGGTTTAACTGAATACATTACTAGCTATACTCAATATTCTCCCAGAGATATGTATATCAATCTGTATAGCTATTTCTACTGTGTATCATGGTGCCTGCAGATTGGACTGCATTTTGTGACTGATTCCCTTCAATTATGTCATTTGATGCCATAAGTGCATAGGATTTATCTATACACTGTAAATATGAATAATTAATTTGATATACTGTATACTTACAGCCAGCAATAGATATAAGATTTACCTCCCCCTAATAAAAAGGAGCCTTCTGTTTTACAATTCAAACTCTTATTAGAAAAGAGACATATAATGTATGATGTATGAAAATACATTTTGGATTAGTTTTGTGGAAAGTATTGTGTATTCCTACATTTTTTAGATAGTAATAAAGTAAATACTACAATTGTAGGATTTACCACCATAAACACAATATTATTGTTGACGATCATAACATTACTCATTAAAGACAATGATGATACCAATGACTAGCTTAAAGGGGTTTTGCCACAATCTCATTTCATATCTCCTGCATCCAGCTCTTCACCTCTGTGTGCTCAGAAGGAGGCGTGTGTGATTTGTTTGAATTGCATATCATGTGACCCAGCAGGATGACATCACCAGTCCTTTCCTCTCTCTAGACAAAGAAAGGTCTGTTTATGTATAAAGCTGTGAGTAGCGCAGAAGTTATGTTTTTACCTCACAGTACAATGGTCCTCGGTTCAAATCCCTGCAGGAACCAAACCTGTGGATTTTTTTCTCTTTACCAATGCACATACCTGTTTAAGGTTTCTTTTTTTATTTATTTGCACTGTTTGACTAATTACTAAGGTATACAGAGGACAGGAGTAGAGTGACAGCACCTGGGGTTGAACACTCAGTAGCTGCCTGAGGGGAGAGGTGATGTCTGAGCATATCTGACCAGGACTGAGGAGCTCTCAGCCCTGGTCGTATCCCTTGGAGACGAGCTGTAAACAATGGATCACTAAAGGAGCAGCTAAAACGGTGCAGAATTTTTAATAATGATGAGTGGTTAAAATGTTTATTATTTAGTTTGCAAGTTTCCCATGTCAATTTTACTTTGTGGCAAAACCCCTTTAAAGAAGAGCTATGGCCATTCCTGACATGTCTATTTTAGTAATTACTAGTATTCCCCATGAAATAACAATTCTTGGGAATCTTTCTTTAGAACTCTGTATTGTGTTGTTCCTCTGTAATTCCTCTTAGAAATGTATAACCAATCTGTCAGCTGGGTGTTACCAATTGAGGATTTGTCCCTGCACAATCTGACATTATCCAAACAGTGCTGACTCTAAATTTGAACTGGTAACACACATCTGAATGATCAGTAATACATTTCTAGGAGGAATAACAGAGGAACAACACAACACAGTTATAAGAGAAGATGCTCCAGGAATGTTATTTCGCATGGAACATGAGGATTTTCTAAAATAGACATATTAGAAGATGACACAAGTCCTATATAATTCTATTGTTATCATGTAGCATTGTCATATACAAAACCTTTAGGCTAGGTCTACACAGCAATTTGAAAATGTCGGCCAAAATGCGAGTGCATTTCCAAATCGCTGAACCGGGCCCCACCGCCGTTTTTTGTGCGCTTCAACTGCAAAAAACGTGATTGGATTTCGGATTCCCAGAGGCCCAGTACGGGAATCCGATGGCGGTCCAATGGAACATACAACAAGTTCTATATTATGCCAGACGGACCACGGTTTTGTTTTCCCTCAGTAAAAAATTTGTGTTGATTTGGGACATATTGGATACATATGTAACAATTCGTGATATTTGAATGTTCCTGATGTTTCTTGGTACCATGTAGACCTTCCTGTTGGTTTCTCAGATTCTAATGGTCACACTTGTCCCCCCATCCCCCATCGTGTCTACGTTGAATCTTTTATCATGTATATGTGTTTCCTTTACATATGGTTATTGTTGGGTCAATTTTTACCATAATATGGGTTCACTGACGTTTGGAAAGTTAAATGTGGTATAGAATAATGGACAACTTGTATTCGAAATGTAAGATCCACTTCATATGCCTTTCTGTATGAAACTGAAGGAACTGTCTATACACTGTTCTGTAAACATTTTACTTTACTGAAAAACTTTAATAAAAAATACAGTTTAAAAAAAAATCTGTGTTATGTAGACTACAGCATGGATTTTCTATTGAGGGCTACACAGCACAGGTTACAGACAGATTTTCAGTGGATTCTAAATTCTGAATCCGCCGAAAATCCGACCCAAAACCTGTACTGTGTAGACCAAGCCTTAGTGTTCCAATTTGTTCAAGCTCCCCAGAAATGAGTTTGGTTGCAAATACAACTATTATTGGTGCACTCCTAATACCCCATTCCCATGAACACAATCAACCCCATATTACCATAAATCTGCCATTGTTTATCTCTGATCAACTTTCCAAAAAATATTAAGCACAAAATAATTCAAACATTTTTTTATAGAAATATTGTGTCCAATAAACAGCCAGATTGAAATAAGACATTAATCATGTGATTTCCTTTGTGTGCCTAGTCTATCAACTTGTCATCATTGGCTTCACATGTTCATTCTGCGCGCATAAATCAGTGCTATAGACAAATAATACATTGGGCATTGTATCACCCCCATGGGAAACCAATTGTTGACCCCTTTAAGCTGTGTTAAATGAATAGAATGTATTCATAAAATAGGTCCGGTCCCTGAAGTAATAAGCAAGCTGATACTGTTGTGATTTGTGGTAGAAGCTACCTGTTGCTGTTAATGGGAAGCTTATAGTGGTGTACAAAGTCCCATATGGTAGAGTCACGATTATGCACCAGTTACACAGTCCCCTTCTGGTTCTAAGCTATGCAGTACAAAATGTCAGCATATGGTGCAGAGTCAGGAATTCCCTAAGCATCCAGGAGACTCCTAGCACCCTGTCCTTATCGTGCATCGATTAGGTAGAATGTAATCTGTCTGTGATTACTCTTGGGTGCCACTAATGGAAATTCTTATAAAGTCCCCCTGGGTTCTACCATGATGTGAAGGACATGGGAAGGCACTGAAACATCTTTTCGCTGCAGATAAACCTATTGTTGTGGAAGTTATTGTAGATTTGATAACACTGTATACCACCCAAGGGGATAGAAGGGTTAATTGATTAATCACTTTATCTTACAAAGCATCAGAAAATATATGTGTGGGAGAACATTTGAAGCCGGTCACTCACGGCACCATGTGTTAATCAAGCATTGGAAGTAAATACTTACTCTTGATAATCATTTCCCTTCAAAACATACAAAAGGTTGCAAAAGTAATCACACCCCTTGAACTATTCCTCATTTATAGATGTTACAGCCACAAACTGAAATGTATTTTATTGTTATTTTATGTGATAGAGCAACACAAAGTAGCAAGTTTTTGTGAAATGTAAATAAAATGATACATGATTTTCCAAATTTTTGCAAATTAAAAAACTGAAAAGTGTGGCGTGCATATGTATTCAGCCTCCTGTACTCTGATATCCCTAAGTAAGATCCAGTGTGAACAATTGCCTTTAGAAGCCACCTAATTATTAAAAAGAGTATATCTGTATGTAATTTATTCTCAGTATAACTACAGATGTTTTGTGAAGGCCTCAAAGGGGAACAAACAGCATCATGAAAGCCAAGAAACACACCAGACAGCTCAGGGATAAAGTTGTGGAAAAGTGTATTGCAGAGTTAGGTTTTAAACCATGTTCTGAACATCTCACGTGGCACTGCTCAATCCATCATTTGTAAATGGAAGCAGTATGGCACAACTGCTAACCAAACCAGACATGGCCATCCAGCTTAACTGACATTACAGGCAAGGAGAACACTAATCAGAGAAACAGCCAAAGGTAACTCTGGAGGAGCTGCAGAGATCTGTCCACAGGACAACTATTAGTTGTGTACTCCACAAATCTGACCTTTATGGAAGAGTGGCAAGAAGAAAGTCCTTTTTGAAAGCAAATAAAAATAAGTAATGTTTGCAGTTTGCAAAAAAATATGTAGGTGGACACAGCAGGCATGTGGAAGAAGGGGCTCTGGTCAGATGAGACCAAAATTTAACTTTTTGGCCTAAATACCAAATGCTATTTATGGAGGAGAGCCAACACTGCATATCACCCTGAACACACCACCCCCACCGTGAAACATGGTGGTGGCAGCATAAAGCTGGGTGACGGCTTTGCCTCAGCAAGGGCTGAGAAGCTGGTCAGAGTTGATGGGATAATAGATGGAGCTAAATTCTGGATAATTTGGAAGGAAAACCTGTTAGAGGCTGCAAAAAGACTTGAGACTTGGGCATAGGTTTACCTTCAAAGCAGGACAATGGCTCTAAACATACAGCCAAAGCTACAATGAAAGGGTTTAAATCAAGGCTTATTCATGTGTTAAAGTGGCCAGGTCACAGTCCAGACCTAAATCCCACTGAGAATCTGTGGCATGACTTGAACATTCACAAATGTTCACCAACCTATCTGACTGAGCCAGAGCTATTTTGCAAAGAAGAATGTGCCTCTACCAGCTTTTAGATGTGTAAAACTAGTGAAGACATACCCAATAAACTGCAGCTAGCATTGCAGATAAAGTTGGTCCTGTAAAGTTTTGACTCAGGGGGGCTTAATACATATGCACACCACACTTTTTAGTTTTATAATTTGCAAAAATGTGGAAAAGCATGTGTCGTTTCCTTTACACTTCACAAAAACTTGTTACTCTGCGTTGCTCTTTCACATAAAATATCAATAAAATACATTTAAAATGAGGAACATTTCAAGGGATATGAACACTTTTCCAAATCTTTATACAAGGATGTATTGTTAGGATCTAAATAATTTTGTAGTGAAAAATTAGTTTGTCAATGTTTAAATTTTACAATCCGTTTTTTGTTAGAAGTGTCTCTTGATGGTAAGCTGATAATGATTGATCATCTGTAAATTGCTGGGTGGATCCTGCAGCAACTGTTCAAATCCCCCACAGCACCCCCACAGGAGACATAAAGCACTGCACAATTCTCATCGAATTTAGAGGGCTAACTATGTGATACACAGACATGATCAGTTCTGTAGGGAGATATTGTCTGTTCTGGGTATTACGAATCTTGAGTGATGGTCTGTGATTTACAACTTCATAGTCATTTGTGCTGAATTTATTGGCTTTAGGTCTTGTCCAGTTTGTTCTTTTCTTCAGCCCCTGCTGTGTGGACTCCATAAATTAGCTTTTAGCTGAGAGAAGTAGCCAATAGGGGAAATAAATAATTATCACATGCCTATTAAAATCAATGGACAGTCCATTTAATACAGATTTATAACCGGACCTCCAAAGCATCAGTCATGAGACACCTTCCTCTTTATTTTGTTAATTTTCCACAAGTTCTAATATTTACCCTAAACACTTATGCTAAGGTAAAATAAGATTTAAAAAAAACCTGTAATATCACATTATTAAGACCACCAGCTCATATCTAGCATAATCACTATGTGCAGCATTGAGAGCAGTGAGATGGGCATAAGGTTCGGGTAAGTTTTCATAAGTATCTGAAGTGATGTTGACTGCAGAGCATCCCACAATTGCTGAAAGGAACATGGAGGAGGATCTATAGAGCGAATACATCAATAGAGGTGGTCCCACAAATGGTCAATTGGGTTCAAGTCTGGATACCCGGTGGAGAGGGCTGTGCTTGGAAGTCTTGGTCATACTCTTCCAATCAGTATTGGACATTTCTAGTCATGTGACAGGTCACATTGTCTTGCTAGCATATTACATCCAGCCCAAGGAAGTCAATCGGCATATATGGATTAATGTGATCTGCAAGGATGAATTCATACCCAAATCAGTTGAGAGTGCCTTCCACATGGATGAGTGGCCTAAAGAATGCACAAAAACATTCCCCAGATCACAACACTGCCACCACCAGCTTGTGTTCTCTCATCTTTCTCACCTGACACACTAACATTTACTATTCGATGAAGCAGAACTTGTGACTCATTGGAAAAGGCAACCCTGTACCAATCAGCGGTGATTCAACTCTGAGACTGCAGTGAAAATTTAAGCTTTTTCTACCAATGCAACCTTTTTTCAGCAGAGTAGCAGTGACCATCTGTCTACTTCGAAGCCCCATACGCAGTAGGGATCGCTGAACTGTTGTTTTAGACAAAAATCGGGTCCATTTTGGTGTTGAGCTGTTCCATTGTAGCATATCGATCCACCGTCAGGCATCTTCATAGCTGAGGTTTACCTCTCACATCAATGACACGTGGTGCTTTTCAGTTTCCACATCAATTATTCTCACACTCATATCCTTGGCCCGAAAGCCAACAATCATCCAATTTTACAACTCTGTTAACCCCTTAAGTCGAACTCCTGAAAAGCAGTTAATGACCAGAACATTTTTTAAGTTTTTGCCTCCTCGCGTTTCAACAGTTGTAACTTTTTTTTTTTTTCAATGACGCGGTTGTATGAGGCCTCGTTTTATTCGAGACGAGTTGTACTTTATTGGGGAATAGATTAAGTTCACGTATACATAATTGCAGATTTTTTATTTTTTTATTTTTGTTTTTTTACACCATTCACTTTTCACGCTTAATAACTTGTTAGATTAATTAATTCTACAGGTTATTACGGTCGTGTGGATACCTATGTGTAGTTTTGTTTTGTGTGTGTAATGTATGCACAATTATTTTTTATTAAATATTTATTTTTTATTCATTTTTTTTACACTTTTTATGTTTTTTACTTCTTTTTTTTTTTTTTTAATCCCATGAAGGAAGAACTGTTACATTTTTTTTTTTTTTTTTTTTACACTTAGTAATGTATTAACATATTCATATATGTTAATACATTATAATCTGTTTCAGTCTGACACAGGCAGTAATCAGGGCAGCACACAGTCTGTCCTGATCACTGCCTTCTTACACAGACAGCCCTGGGGCTACTCTAGGTCCCCAGGGCAGACTGTGCAGCTGTTCCCCGGGCTCTGTCGGGTCACCAGGTGTTCCGATCACCCAACAGAGCAGGGAAACCCTTTGATTGCGTTGCAGTGCCGATCCACGGCAATCAAACGGTTAAAGCACCGGGGAGCGTAGGTTCCCCCACTCCCCGGAGCTCGCAGGAGCTGCGCTGGGATCAAGGCTGTGTAGTACAGCCCCGTTCTTAGCTCTGCTGCGGCGCCAGGCACCGCAAACTCAGATGTCTGCAGCGACGCCAAAAGACGTTGCTGCAGATGAACGACCTGAAAAAGATGGTGGCCGGTCGTTAAGGAGTTAAATTGCTACTTTTACCTCTGATAGCAATATATGTGCAAGACAGCCTATCACTCTTCTTATATACCCACCAAGCCAGTTCACAACGTTGGTCTTTCTTTATGAGCTATGCGCTGCCCACATCGAAAGTAGGAAGTGGTCATTATAGTGTGTGGAAAGGTTGATGAATATACATTATATCATATATGCTGCTTTATGGAAATGTTTCATTATGATTTATCCCGTTTACTGAATACATAACAAGTAGCTTTTGTATTTCCGAGAAAAACATCTGTTAAGAGGCCTTGAGACTTCTGAAGTGCTATTTTTCTTTGCAGTGTTTCGTCTTCCTTTGTCTTCCTGCCAGTGGATTGTTTACACACCATTTTGTTTTTAGATTTATATTTAAAACTTATTTTCACTTGATATTTAAGCCACATACCCTTGTTTTAAAGAAATGATGCAAGTAAATTATTAAGTTAAACGTTTAGGGGCATTGTATTCAAAATGTTCGGGTCATTTCGGCTTCATGGGTCTGGGAGAGTTTGTTAGTTTCATTTTACAATGTTCATTTATTTTTGTTTGGACATTCCCTAATAGCAGGAGACACGTCTCCTTGGAAGTGCAAATACTATTGTATTCATAATGGACTCAAATAATTAACTGCTGTATCAACAAGACACTGGTGAGTAGCATTTGCCATAGCTCAGCAGGGCAATGTGACTTTAAATTTTTGGAACCTCTCTCCCTCGTCACATGAACAAATTGTAGTTGCAGTCATCTAGAATAGGTGTGACCTAGAAAGGGAGATTTCCTTCTTCCAGTAGAGGTTTTCCAGTCACAGGCTTTTTAGAGTAGCCATCCATACAATCTTGCTCTCAATAAATTGTTCTTGTTTACATGTAAAGGCTAAAAACCTCTCAGTATTGTCTTGATCAGACAAATGCAAAGTTGGTTGAAAAAAGATACACTTAGGGTATAGTCACACACCGTGATTGTGGGACGTATTTCAAGGCATAATTGCGCTACAAGTATGGCCCTGGCCAGCGCGTACTTCTGAAACACCAAGCGTATAGCGGTAAGCACAGTATATGCCGCTAACGCCGGGATTACGCCGTGTGAACATACCCTAATAAGGAGCGTTATGCTGTTCATTGATGGTAAAAAAAAGTATCCTGATAGATACCAAGACAGAGCCCATAGAAATTATTACAGCAAAGGTACTCCTATTTAGACACACTTTTGCATCTCACGCATAAAGCATATATTACCAGAAACTAGAACATTTATAGTCCAAATAGGACTATGTTTCCTCAATTGATTGATATGGACCTGGCTGTCACAGCTCTATTGTGGTATCCTTTTGGGTTAAAATTTTCATGGTACCCCAAGGAATATAACTGAAAGACCATGTGCATGGCTCCCTAAGCTGTGCATCTGTGTGAGCAGGACATAATCAGAAAATAAAATCAGCTTCTGAATGTAGTGTCTCTCAAAGACTTATTCCTACCCTGTGTCCCCGAAAATAAGACACCCTCGAAAATAAGGCATATTGCATTTTTAGTTATGAAATTCAGAAATTCTGAAATCACTAGAGTATATTAATACATGTTGATGTGAATTATTGTTCATAGAAAAAAAAACATCCCCTAGAAATAAGTCTTAGCTCGTCTTTAGGAGCAAAAATTAATATAAGACACTGTCTTATTTTTGGGGAAACAGGGGTATCTTCCCACTGAAATCACATATACAGCTCTGGATTTCTCTGATTTTTCTCTTCAATGGTAAATTTTTGGAGAAAAATGTACATTGTCATTTTATTATATAAACTACTGACAACATGTCTCCGAATTTCAAAGCAAATTTTTTTTTATTAATTTGCAGTAAATGAGAAATCTACAAAATAATAAAAAAGAACCAGCGCTGTCAGAGCTCAAATAATGTAAAAGTAAACAAGTTCATATTTATTTAGAAACAATAAGACTAATGTTTTAAGTCAGGAAGAGTTCAGAAATCAATATTTGGTGGAATAACCATGATTTTTTTCATTCAAATTCCTTTTGACCTATTTCTAGCACTTGTTTTGCCATCCAGCTTGTCCTATTGCAAGAGGATTGTGAAGACCACAGCAGTGTTTTTTTATACTTTCCTTAAGTAAATAAGATTTGGTTCAGGTGATCATTAAGTAGAATGAGGTGTACTTTGGTTGGAATTCCACTGACACTGGAATGGAATGGCTGTCAGACATGCAGAGATGCTGATTTTTAGAAAACTGTCCAGAGCTGTATATTTGGCAACAAGGGATTTAAGAGAAATAGCTGTGGCCAAGTGAGTATTCGGCTAATAGTTACCATAAATGTATGATCAGCTATAGGGATCTTTTCTAGGCAGTTTGAAGATAAAAAGCTTGATTCATGGGCGTAACTAGAATTCATAGGGCCCTATAGGAGCCCCACCACCTGATAACAATAAACTTAAATAGCAGCATAAGTAGCAATAATTAAATGTATAAATAATAGTGTTATAGATCAGAGAAAACAAATCATAGGGCTGGATAGCAGAAAGCTACTAACCACTTATTCCCGACAAAAAGGAGCAAGGTTCTTGTACCTCGTGGGCCCCCTCAACCTTTATGACTTCTATGGCTATTGTTACACTCATGGATCCTTTTTTTAGTCAACACAGACCAACTAAGTTCATCTAATCTATTGACAATGCACATGATATAGTTGTACTGTACATGTGAATTTTTTGATCCAAAAAAGATGTAATATGGAACAATATAACAATTAAGTCAAATTTCTACAGAAGGCTACAAAACTTTATGTGCCTATAACTCATTGAGGAAGCTTTATCTTTAAGTATAGTGCTTATACTATTAAACTCCAGAATTTCTGACATTCCTGATATGAATTATTAATATGACTCTAATATATCATTAGTAGAGCCAGGGTGGTCTTCACAGCATCTTCCCTCAGAGAAGAGAGGTCAGACATTCTGTTGCCAGGTATATACTGAGAGCTAGATTTATTGTAGCATGAAATGTGGAAACGTATATTTATCCAGATAATTTGCTTTCTGAAGAATTCTATCAGCAAATTATGATCTGATTGGTTTCCCATAGTACATATTCATGCTAAAACATTGATACACTACGAGGAAGTCCTCTGGTCATTTATTGATTTAAATTAGCTATTGGCCGCATCTTGTTGGCAGATTTTACCAACATTCTGATATCCATGAACATCAGATTGGATTGGGTTAGAGGTATGAGCAATGGTAAATGGAAAAAATGACTTGCAATGTTTTTAGAATGTTTTGAAGTTGTACTCAAGTGACTTATCACAAGAAATTATAAGAATAAGAGATAATTATACAGGGCATAGATGACTTCCCACACTACTCTTGGAATCTATGCAAGTAGGGGAATTTAGGTGTGCCATCGATGGTCATGTTGTTGTACTAGTGTAGTCTCTATTGTGTTTAGTGTATGATTTCAAGTTTTCCACATGGTTTACATTTGACTTGCAAGATTGAGAGATCAAATTTCAAGAGTTACCAAGGGAGGCTAAACAGCAAGGGGAGGTGGTGTCATGGACTCAGTTGTCCAATGAAGAAAATCTTTTTCTTGTTTTGTGTGCATAAGTTCAAGGTTCTGTCAGGGATGCATCTAATTAACATTTGCCATGCTCACCAAGGCGCTTGTCATAGGTGCAAGCAGAGGTGTAACTTGATGATTCGGGGCCCTAGTGCAAAAAGAGAAATGGACCCCCCAGCTGCCATGTACCACTTACAATGCTGGTATCTCCTTATGTAGCAGAAGGACATTTGGGCCCCCTCAGGCTGCAGGGCCCGGTACCGACTGCTAGCTCTGCACCCCCTATAGCTACGCCTCTGGGTGCAAGCATATAACATATATACACAGTCACATTATTATGGTCATCAGCTAATTTTCAGAGTAACCACCATGTGCAGCACAGGCAGCAGCTTGATGGGTTGGCAGTGGGTCAGTAAGGTCCTGGTAGGTTATCACAGGAATCTGGACCCATGCTGACTGCAGTGCATCCAACAGCTGCTGAAGGGTGCTGCTCGGGAGAATCCATAGAGAGGAGACGATGATCGTGGTGATCCCAGAGATGCTCAATTGGGTTTTAAGTCTGAAAAATTTGGAGGCCAGGGTAGTACTTGGAAGTCTTGATTATGCTCTTCCAACCGATATTGGACATTTCTAGCCATGTGATATGCCTCATTGTCTTGCTGAAGTAAAGAGAGCCAGCATTTATGGGTGTATGTTATCTGCAAAGATGGATTCATTCCCAAATCAGTTAAGAGTGTCTTCATTATTGTAGAAGAATGCCGTCCGCATTCTTCTATTTTTGGCTACTTTGTTGGTGTGCTTAAGGCTTACACACCTAGCGGACTGGCTGGTGCACGGATCTTGGATATTTACCCATTGTGTAGAATTGGTGCTGCTCTCATTCCCTGTTGGTTTTTTCATTATTGTTTGGGCACAGCGAATGCCACAAAAACATTTCCCAGACTATAATGCTGCCACCACCAGCTTGTGTTCTCTGATGTTTCTCTCCTGACATGCCAACGTCCATCTATTCAATAGCAGAAAGTGTGACTCATTGGAGAAGGAAACTCTGCCAAATGTGGTCCAAATTTGATACTGCTGAGAGAATTGAAGCTTTTTCTGCCAACACAACTTTGTTAGCAGATATGCAGGACCATCTGTCTGCTTTGGAGCCCCATACGCAGTAGGGTTCTCTGAACTGTTATTTTAAACACTTGTCTGGCAGTCCCCTGGTTCATTTTAGTGGCAAGCTTCTCCACTGTAGTGTGTCAGTCCACCCTTGTGCACCTTTGTAGCTGACTTCTTTTCTCACATCAATGGCCCGCGGTACTCCGCAGCTTCTACATTGCTTACTCACAATTGTGGCATTTGTTCACTCACAAAACACTTTCGCTACAGCAGCACACAAACAGTTCATATCCTGCCACCATTGACCAGGAAGTCAATCATCATCTCATTTTGCAATTCTGATAAATCGCCCCTTTTACCCATGACACCAACAATGATATGTGTGCAGACAGCCCAGCCCACACAACTTATATACCCACCAAGCCAGCTCACTACACGTGACTTCCTTCATGAGCTATACGTTGCCAACATTGAAAACAGAAAGTGGTCAAAATAATGTGACTCGACTGTGCAGTTTAGAGAAATTACTATGACCACAATAATTTTTGCCCAGAAAAAAATGGAATTAGAAGAAATGATCATTTATATTAATTAGGAAAGAGAACTCGCATTTATTGTTAGGTGTAAACATAAAAGGTTTATCAGAAACAAATTCTTAGATCTGTAAAATTAAAACTATTTTCATTGTAGATAGACGAACATTTACGAAATCTGAATAGATTATCAGTGTTGTAATATCTAAATTATATGCAGTTAGTCCATTAAAAGTGTACTCTTCATGCTTCATAAAAGTGGCGATTTTAGAGATTTTTTGGCCCTACTCTACCTCTGTATGTCTCTGATATCGCAATGTTATATGCAGTCTTCTAGAAACTTTTACTATGGAGCAGTGGTGTCAAGATGATAAAATCAGGTGTGGAAATTATCTTTGTTCCACTCCTTTATCCAATTAAATGCCTCCTCCAAATTATATTATTATTATTGCTGCCGACAGCCGGAGCTCGAGAAATATGACCCACACTTCCGTTTGGGACATGAATCTGCTTTAATCACAGTAAATTACATTCCAATAGAACTTTTTAATCACATGACTATTCTATCACTACATTATTGGTTAATTGGTGGTTGCTAAGAGACAAGTTATAATTTGCATGTACGTATGAAGTATTAGCTGATATGACACATTCCCAAATGCTCCTCTGTATCATCTGGGGGGAGGAGGAAGGCCTTGAATCTCTGGCATCTAGCAGACACCGCATCTGTCTCAATGAAAGCTGTTTGAGAGATATCTGATACTTCGATAAGGATGTATAGCAGTAAAGCAGTTTAACAAACTATCTGATGAGCTTAATAAGAATGTAATGATGAAACAGACTTTTGATGTTTTTTTTCCTTAAATTACCAACTTGACAGTGGTGTCTTAGGAGCATAACACAGCTAAACTGTCATAACCCTGAATGCTGTCAAATAAATCCATGATGCTAGTGTGAACACAGCCTAAGCTGTACTGCCTTGTCTTCTGTCCAACCTTAAATAGTATTTCTGACATCTCTTGACAGGTTTGTTTTAGTAAATTCTTGTGTTTCCTGTGAAATAACAATTCTGGAGCATCTTCTATTATATGTCTGTGTTGTGTTGTTCCTCTGATTTTCCTTCTAGAAATGCATTACTGAATGTCAGATGGGTGTTAGGCTATGTTCACACGGGCTAATTTCGGCACGCACTTCGCGTCGTGTTTGCACTGCAATACGAGCGAGATGTGCGCCGAAACTACGGTAATCCATAGTTCTCATAGAGAACTATGGATTACACCCCCTCTCCCCACTCGTACCATACGATCGGCGAATACGTGCAGCGAGTAATGAATGTCAATGGGGCCAGCGGGCTGCCACACCCCCCCACACACACACACACACACACCACAGGGGTAGGCGCGTAGTAGCGCGACTCCCAAAGCACCCGGCATAATTGCGGTCGTACTGTACGCACCGCAATTATGCTGTGTGAACATAGCCTTACCATTCAGTTTTCAGAGGGGTGGGTTCCTGCAAACACTGACTCTGTCAGCACTGATTGGGCAATGTCAGACAGTACAGTGACAAATATCCAATTGGAAGTATACAGCTGACACATTCAGTAATACTTTTCTAGGAGTGACAGAGGAACAGCACAACACATAGGGAGACATGTATGATTGGGTTTTTCACCCTTTTTTGGCGTAAAATGCACCTAAGTGAGTCGGCTATGATGTCTGATGCGCCAAACACATTGTTCATAAGACTCAACACTTTCTAATGCGCCTAACATGAGGGGGCGTTCTGGGGGCGTGTCGCACCACTCGTAATATTAGACACATATATGAATGTGGTTCAGCAACTCTAGGCTCATTACTGCTCAAACAGGCAGACCTATGTCAATGTGGTGTGTCTGAGCCTGAGGAGTCAAAGAGGAGCTAGATTTGCCATTAGGGCAAAAAATGTCCCTTACTTCTCAACTTACACCAGTACAATAATAAAAAGTAATTTCTGATAATTAACAAACTATATAGAATTTAAATATTTAAATGTAATAAAAATGTTATTATATAAAATGAATATAAAATATATAATATCCCAAAAATATAAAAATATCTCCCATAAAATGTATTTAAAATTAATAGAATCTAAAACTATTTTTACATTAAATAACTCATTGATGTTGTTGTTCAAATTTTAGAATTTTTAATTTTTACTACATTAAGTTTGAAATTTATTTTTGCTTCTCTCACCCTTTATTCTACATACAGTAAGAGCCAGCACAGCATAGGTCTTGCTGGGAACTATGGTCCCAACTTGTTACTTGCGATTGATAGGGCGTGACGCAGGGCGCGCGACATTTCGGGGGACCTCCCCCTTTCTCAAGCTTGAGAAAGGGGGAGGTCCCCCGAAACGTCGCGCGCCCTGCGTCACGCCCGCCTGTCAGAACGATATGCATCCCAAGATGGAGTAGCCGGGCTATGCAGTCGGAGTATCGCAGCATGGAATTGCGTTCCTGATTCTTTTCTGCCGCCTACTATGGATTACCACCACTATCAATCACAAGTAACAAGTTGTTACCAATGAAGTCTTGTATTTATGGGACTTTTAATAAATGTTTGTTAATCTTTGCAACATTTGAATCTGCTATTTTCTCAATGACTATTGAATGGAGGGTTGAGGAGCCTTCACACAGCAGACAGTATTGAGTGGCGGGAGAGTTGAATATAAATATTCAACTCTCTGCTACAGTGTTATATAAATTGGGAACTATGGTCCATCAAGCAAGATTACTACCATAGTTTCTATTCACTGGCATGCTATTCTAATGACTTTTCTGTTATTTCTATCCTATCTGTAGCATTCATACATGTTAGGCGCATTACTAAGTTCCATAATGCGCCTAACACATAGGCGAGGCGTGTCAAACTTTAGACTCCATTTATAATCGCACCAAAACTACTTTCATACATTCAGGTGCATTATACACTGAAAACGAGACTCAACAATTCACTTTGAAGCACCTTCCTTCATAAATATCTCTCATATTTAAAAGGGAAGTCACTCTGGAATGGTGATTTCACAGGGAACACAAAGATTTGTGCTTCTCTGCTCTCCTATTGTCAGCTCCTCTCACAACAGTGACGAAGACTTCTCCCGTGCTTCCCCCATACTCTAGAACTCATTGCCCCTACACATCAGACGCTCCCCCACTCTCACTAGTTTCCAAAGCAACTTGAACAAAACCTATCTCTTCAAGATAGCTGACAACCGACAATAACGCTGCTGCCACTACACCCCATGAACATGTTTGTCCCTTACCTTCTGTCTCTTTCCTTTTCCCTTGTAGATTGTAAGCCTTCGCGGACAGTGTCCTCTTTCTCTTTATACCAGTTGTTAGGCTATGTCTACACAGCAAAGGTTTTTCATTGGCTTTTCAGAGGTTCCAGTATTTAAAATCTACTGAAAATCTGACTGTAACCAGTGCTGTGTAGCCCTCAATAAAAACTCTGTGCATGTTCTATCTTCATTCGGATTCCCGTAGCCCTCAATGTACGGTGCCTCGGGAAATCCAAAATTCGACTATGTTTTTTTGCACAAAAACTGCACCAAAAACCTTGGTGCGGCAAAGTTAAAATACTATCGGATTTTAGCTGTGTAGACATAGCCTTAGTCACGTAGTATTGCCACTGTTTTTTGGGACTCTATTTTTTATGTATAAATTCCCCCCTGTTCAGGCATTGGGAATTTCGATTTTTCTTAAAAATTTTGAATAAAAATGATAAGTATTTATTGAAACAGACATATCAGGAATGGCAACAGGTTCCCTTTAAGCATTCTTAAGAAATCAATAAAGAAGCATAAATGGCACATGGGTGAGTCCAACTGGGCCACCTTTGTTTCATGAATATCCAGCTCAAGCATCAAGTTCCACGGGTTTTGAAAACCATTGAAAGCATGGAATGCCCTTTTGTATTAAACTTTTTTAAATTTTTAAAACCTCGGGATTAACTTTTTGCGATGTCCCCCTTGTCGCTCCCCTTTAAATAAAATTTTTTTAAAAAAAAAAACCTTTAAATTACCTGGCTCACTTTTTAGCCCAACAACAGCAATAGGTATCAGGGCGATGCTGGAATATATGGCCCTAATGTCGGATTCAAAAACCTTATTTCTGAATTTACCTTTTCTGTCCCAATACTGGACACAAGTAGACAAATCTACAGTTAGTTTTGGGGGAGTGGGGCCAAACGCGGGCTTGATAAGTGCTGCCTCCCCCGCCACGCCCCAGCAATAGTCCACTAATTGTAGGACTTCAAAAGAAACTAGTCCAGCCTGTTCAAACCACACTGTCTCATGTCTTCCCTGACATTAATGAAAAGTTCTTCATAAATATTAGCAGCATGGTTTTCAAGAAAATGGTTGAATTCAGCTTAAATTTTTTTTCCTCACCCCTTTGGGGTTTACCCCAAGGGCGTTTTTGCGGGTGTATAGCATCGCGTACTTCTGAAGCGCTCCCCACGACAGCGGGGTACTTTTCACCCTGCTTTATTGGGGCGTGAAATAGAAACGCCTGGAAAACCGAGGTTTTTTGGGAACCCAAACTTTGCTTTCAGGCGTAATCCCAAAGCACGGGGGCGGGCCCCGGTTTGCCGAGGGTTTTTTGTCCCTGTTTTGGGGGCCTTTCCCCAAAAGGCCCCTCGGGGGGGGGGGGGGGGGGGGGAAAGGCGGTTTTTTCCTCCGCGATGAGCGGAGAACAGCCCTCCCCCTTCCCATTGAGAAACACATCAAAATGTTTTTCTTAAAATTTTTTTGGGCCCCCCGGACCGGGGGGCACAAAAACAGCCGGGGGGAAAAAACCCGTGCATTGGGGCCCGTGCAGGGTTTTTTTCCAGAAAAGCACAATTGTGCCCCTTTTCCCCGGGGTTTTTTCCCAGGGGCCCTTAAAAACCACAAAGGGGGCTGAAAAAACCCCCGGGAAAACCCGTGCATTTGGGGACATGCCCAAGGGGTCACAGGATCATAAAAAATATGTCCTGCCCGTTTAAAAGGGAAAGACAAAGAAAAAACCTTAAAATATATATATAAATATATATAAATTTTATATAATATATATATATAATGTAAATATATATTTTAATAAATAAATAATATATATATTTAAAATACATAAAAAATTTAAAACCTTGGGTTTTTTTCTTTATTCTATCTAATAAAACTCTGATATCTATCTACTGCAAACAGTAGGGAATTTCCCCGGGGTTTTCCCAGAAAAGGCCCGGGCCCCATGGGACAGCCCGGTTTTTCCACAACACAGAATGGAGCAAGAGAACTGCACTATGGGGCCCCCAAAGGGAAACCCGGGCCCTTTGGTGGGGAAAAGCCCTCAGTAAAAAAGAAAAGGGTAACCAAAAGGATTATTTTTGTGTATTTTTTAAAAGTTTCTGGCAGCTTTTTTGGGCTGCTTTTTTTTAAAACCCGGCGAAAACGTGGGTGGGGGGCCGTAAACCCCTCCGGTCCGGGGCTTTCCCGGGAAACCCCTACCCTTTAAAGCCTGGCAGGAAGAAAACCAGGTAAAGAGATCAACCGGGGACTGTTTTGGTTTAATCAGGGGGTCATTTTCCAACGGGGGCCGAGCGGAAAGGAAAGCCGGGCTACAACCATTTGAACTAGACCGAGGAGGTCTGCTTTCCAGAGACTTCACCTGCCAAAACCGGGGGAGAAATAACCTGGGGTGCCTTTTTTGATGCGGAAATATCTTTTAAATTTTTTGGGCGGGCATTTTATCGGCTGACGAAGCCTTTTGACATAAAGCCTTTTTTTTTTTGCTGTTTTGTTTTGCATCAAAAATAAAACCCTATTTTTTTTTTTTGCCCCCCACCCCGGGTTGTCCAAACCCTGTGATTTCGGGCCCCACAAAAGGTGGAGGTTTTCGGGCACGGTTTGGGCAAAGGGGTAACACCGGCAAAAACTTTTGGACTTTATATACTTTTTTTGAACGTAGGGCCCTTTGGTTTAAGGGTTTGCTACTTTCCCTCCCCTAAACCGTCCCCCACAAAAGGAACTATGCAACCCCCTGGTGCGGGCCAATCCCAAACCACAAAAAAACGAACCGTCTTTTTCGGGAAAGCAGATTGCAGCACTCAGAGTCAATGTTACCCCTAAAGATGACGTAGGGGCGAAATCGGGCAGTTTTTTAGGGCTGGTGGAAAAAGAGAAACTCCCGGGTTCCCCACCCGGGAAACCGGAAAGGGTTTTTGGGGCCCAAAATTTGATGGGGAGCCGAAAAAAGGCCTACTTTGACCTCAAAACAGAGCAAGCCAAGGACTATGACCCCTTAAGGCAGTTTTTAAAAGGGGCCAGGCGGGGAGTCACCCAGGGGTGGGGGGTTTCGCAGAAGCCCAAATTTTTTGGGGGTTTTTGGGGAAGCATAACCCCCCGCCCCCACTGTTTGATCCTTCTACACCCTTGTGCGCAATGGCTGCAACCTGAGGTGTTTGAGTCCATCCGCCATCGTAGCCCGGGATCGTCATGGACCACAACGCAAGGGGACAAAACCAACAGAGCTGAAATCGGGGGTTCCCCGGGGAGCCCCCAAGATGCGGAAACCACTGATTGCGCCCCGGGGAGCTTTTACACCACTGCAGAGTCCTATCGGGGGCCAAGCGTCAAAGCTTTCCCCCCACGACCAGGGAACCACGGGACAGACCCGTGGGGTCCACCCAAAAGGGAGAGAGGTTTTTTGGGGCCCATAGAAAAAAATTTCCCCCCTTAAAAACCCCCTGGGTGGGCCGAGCAGTTTTTGGGGCTTTTGGGAAACCCAAAAATTGGGGCATATTCCCAGCACACGCCCCCCCAGCAGGGGGAGCCAATGGAGTGGTGCCCCCCGGGCCGCCTCTCCCAAGTTTCTCACCCTACCTGTATTGCTTTGCCCCGGCCAGACCCGGGCCCCAGGAATGCCGTGTCCGGGTGAATGGGGCATTTGTGGGGGCCCCGTTGGACTCTGGCAGCCTAGTTTACCTTCTTGCAACTGCCTTTTTTCCCAAAGACCGGGTTATCCCAAAAAACTGGGGGGGGTGGCCCTCCCTTAAATGGGGACCCAAACACTACCCACGGGGCGACAGTGACTTTTTGAGACTGTTTGCGGGACTCGGACCTTTAGGTGGGCATCAAAAACTGACTTACTACATCCCCTAACCCGGGGGAAGGGATTTTTCCCCGTTCGGGGGAACTGTGGTCAAAACCCCCAAAGGGACGCTTTTGGGGGCCGTGAGCCCCCAAACCCCTAAAGTCCAGTTCCCCTAGGGGAGATGTACAATATGATCGGGGGGGGTTTGACCACTGATATTATCATAACCCCCCGTTAGGGGTATTGGCGGGAGGCGAGGAAAAATTTTGTCCCCCTCGAGCAAAATATACCGGACCGGGAGGGGGGCCCACGTGAGAATTTTGGGCATGGCTCAGTTGCGAGACCCCCCACCCAAAAGAATCAGGGGACCAAAGGTAATTTTTACAAAATGGGGGTGCCCCCAAGACCCCGACCCGAGAAAAGATTTCCGCATTTTGCTGTAAAAGAATGATTTGCGGGGTATGGGGTTTAAAAGAAAGAGGGGGAAAATTTGGGGAACAACTGCTGGTGCCTGTCCCTTTATGGGAGGAGGGAAACTGGAAAAGGCTCACATCATGTGCTAGGGGGGCACTTGGGGGCGGAGAAAACAAAGAGCATGAAATTTTAAAGGGTTTTAAACGGGCCCGGGGTGTCATCAAGGGAATTGCCAAATTTTCCCTGTAAGTCCTCCCCACGTGCCAGCAAACCGCTCCTTTTCCCCCATTTCGGAGCCCTTTAGTCCCCCTCCCCTTTAAACCCGAGGTCCCTTTCGAACAATCGCAATGGATCTCTGGGGCCCATTAGCCCAAGCCCGGCTCGGGGCCACCGTACATTCTATCAAAACCTTTTAGATTATCTACCGGGTTTATCCAAAAGGCCATTCCCCTAAAAACAGGTCCTCAAAGGGTTTATTCCCCCAGAGTTAATGTAGGTCTTCCTAGAAGGGTTTTCCCAAAAGGGAAACCTAACAACCGGGGGGACACCCTTCATTCTAGGGTTTAAAGAAGGGGCCTGTTAAAACTACTTTCCATAAACAACTGAGGACCTCGGTATATCAAACCTCAAAAAACGGGTTAGTCGAGAGATTTAAAAAAAACCCGAAGGGGTGCTGAAAAGGTGGTTTGAAAAGGTGGGAGGGAAGGGATTTTTCTGCCATACCTTCAAAACTCCATCAGAGAGGTCCTAAAACCTCCACGGGGGTTTTCCCCTTTTGAATTGGTTTTATGGGGGAAAACCCTAGGGTATTCGGACTCGCCCAAAGGGGGAAAATGGGGGAGGAGGCTACCCCCATAAAAGGTTGTAGAACACCCTCGCCCAGATGCAGGGGTCGCATTTAGCCCATAAATTTCCCATTGTGAAGGAGCACCTTCGAGGGGACAGGGGTCACAGAGGGCGGGTAAACAAAAGGGGGGCTAGGGTTTTGGCAGTTTAAAACCCCGGGGGTCGCGTATTTGGGCCTGCCCACGGGCGAGAGTAAATTCCTGGGTAAATGGGCCGGGGCCTTTTGAAGTGGTAAGAGGGAGTTGGGAGAGGTAAATTAAAAAAAATAAAATCACCAGGGGGAGAAAACCTTTTCAAAACCAAAAACCACATAAATTTTTTAAAAAAGCCGTGGCAGGGAAAAGAGAGGCCCTAGTATTTTCCCTGACAGCCCAATGGGAAGGGAGCCTCAAATATCCCAAAGGTTTTTCAATAAGAACGGGCCCCCTGTCCAAACATCAAGACAGGAGGCCCGGGAGTTTTTTCAAGCGTAAACAGGGACATTTTTCACTGACCCTTCCAGGCCCTACAGATGTGGTACAGCAAAGAGAAAAATTTTTACAGACCCTGGGGGAAAATTCACGTCAAAAAAAAAACCCAATCCCAGAAGCCGAGACAGGGAGTCCTTAGGGAAATAAGGCCATGTTGGCCCGGGGGTCATTGAAGAGTCCAAAAGCGGGTGGCTAAGGGCCCCCTTTTGGGTTTGGGGCCTAACCAAATGGGACTTGGGGGTTTTTGCAACGTTTCCGCCGGACTCAATGAGGATCAAATGGGATTCCTATCCGATGCCCCAGGTGGATTTAAATGTTTTAAAGACTGGGGTCAGCCCGGGACATAACAACCCTGGGCCTTTCTAAAAATTTTCTGGCAGATTCCCCCCGTCAGAAAGGCCAAAAGAAAATCCCCCTTTCCCACTCCAATGGGCTTTTTCCCCTACACCCCGGAAAGCCCTTTTTGGGTTTTCAGGGGGCCCCACACCCATTTCCCGAGGGCAAATGGATAAAATTCTAAAATCCCATACCAGGTAAACCCTCATGCCTTTTCTAGGGTGATATTGTCCCTTTTCATACTGACTGGGAGCCCCCTTTTCAGCAAAAAATAACCCGGCAGGGACTCAGCTTTACTAAGGGGGGAGCAGGGGTTTTTCAGCTAACCCTGAAAAAAGCGCCATTGGGCTGGAAGAAGCCTGATACTTGGGGGATAATTTTGGGGGGGTAGGAGGCACAATAAGACCCCAAATAAACAAAGTAGAGGGAAAATTTAAGGTGGCCACAACCCCGACAAAAAAGGGAGGTGAAACCCTTTCCCGGGGGTAGTCGGGGTTTTCAAACCGGGAGGTTTTTCCGAACTTTCTTCCTTCCCCGGGTTTCAGCCCGCTGACCAACCTAAACAAAAAGGGGGGGAAAGGGAGTGATGGGGGAAAAAAGGTCTGGGAAAAAAAAATTTCCCCTTTCAGGGGCCGAGAAAAAACCCCCCGAAAACCCGCCGGTTTTGGGGGCCCCCGGACTTAGTAAAGAGTTTGTTTTTCCCCGGGAGGGCCCTCAGAGTGGGGGGGTTTTTGGGGCAGTAAATTTACCGGAGGTGAATGGGGGGACAACCCCCTTACATAATTTTGAGTAGGGAAGCTCACGCCTGTAAAAAAACTACCCAAAATAGAAAGGGGGTGTCCCCTTTGGGGGGAAAAAGTGGGCTTTTGGGGTTTTTTGCGTACTTCCCCGGGAGGGGAAAATTCAGGTTGGGGACAGATCAAGCCCCCCTTCCCGGGAGTACCAAAATAAAACAATAATGCCAGAGTGACAAGATGGTTTCCCGGGACTACAAATTTCAAATTTTTTTGGTAGAACACAGGGGTGTGGGAAAAAGCCTAAAAATCTAAAACCCCCTTTTTCAAGGGGTCCACTGTTCGGGGGGTTCAAGTGCCCAGGCCCCTGGCCTTTTGGGGGGACGGGGGGGAAGTTAAAAGGGAACTAGCAGGAAAGATATTTGGGTTGGGAAGGGATGTCCCCCCAGTATTAGCTGCAAACAGTAGGGAAGTTTCCAGGATTTCAGGGGAGGCCGGGGCCATTGGGACAGGGCCGGCCCCTTTCCCCCAACAGCAAAAGGGGACAAAAATAAATGGGACTTATGGGGCCACCAAAGGGAAACCCCGGGGCCTTGGTTGGGGAAAAAATCGGCAAATAAAATTTGGTAACCAAGGTTACTTAAAAATTTTGGGGTATTTTAATTTTAGCTGCTTTTGCAGCCCTTTATTTTGGGGTTCCTTTTTTCCCGAACGGGGTGGCGGGGTTGGGAAGGGCCCTTTTACCCCCGGCCGGGCCAGGCTTTTTCCCGGGGATCCCTAGCCTTTTAAAAAACCCGTGCATGAAGAAAAACCCGGTGAGGGGGATTTAAACCCGGGACTGAATTTTTACAGGAATTTTATTTTTTTTCCAATGAAAAGGGCTAAGCCGAAAAGGAACCTGGGTACAACCCAACCCAAAAACCAACCCGAGGAGGGCTTCTTTCCAGAACTTTTACCTGCCCCACCGGTGGGAAAAACCTGTGGGGGCCTTTTTTTATGCTGGAAAAAAAAATTTATTATTTTTATATTAAATTTTTTATTTTAAAAACTTTGAAAATTTTAACCTTAAAAAAGAAAAAAAAAATCCCTTTTTTTTTATTTTTTTTTATTTTTTGCTTTTCAAAAAAAAAAAAAAAATTATATTATTTTTTTGCAAAAAAACCAAAAAAAAATTTTCCCTTTTTAAAAAATTTTAAACCTCTTTTTAAAAAAAAAAAAAAAACCCTTTTTTTTTTTCCCCAAAAAAAATTTTAAAAAAAAAATAAAAATAAATTTTTTAAAAAAATTTTAAAAAATTAAAAATATTTTATAAAAAAAATAATTTACTTTTTTAAAAAAAAATTTTTTATTTAAAAATCTAACCTTTTACAAAACCCCCCGCCCAAATATTTTGGAAACCCCACCTTTTTTCCCCCGTGGGAAAAAAAAAAAAAAATTTTTAACAAAAAAACGGTCCCGGGGTTTGCCAAAATCTCTTTCCCCTTTCCAACCCCTCTGACCTTTAAAATTTTTTTTCATATTTACAATTTCGTTTAAACCTGGCAAAAAGGACTGTTTTTTGGGAGATTCCAGCTTTTTTAAAAAATTTCCCGGCCACTAAGGGTTTTAAAAAAAGACTTTTTCTGTATTGTAAAATATTGCACCTGAGGGTTTAACTTTAAAATATTTTTTAGGGGAGGGAGTATAAAACCCCCCGCTTTTATGGGAAAAAAAACAAAGTTTTTTGGGTTTTTTTTTTTTGTTTGTTGTTTTTTTTTGGGGGGGGGGCTGGGTCTCAAAAGCGAGTTATATTTTTTTTAATAAGAAAATTCTTTTTCTTTTTAAACAAAAAGGGCCCTTTTTCTTTCTAAAAATTAAACCCGGTTTTTGCAGAAAGTATCAGTTTTTTCACAAAATTTACTCTAATTTTCCCAAAAAAAAAAACCCATAAAACCCTTTAAATTTTTTCAAAAACCTTGGGTTTTTGTGTTTCTTGGGGCCCCGGTTTTAAAATTGGAAAGACTAAAAAAAAAAAAAAAAAAAAAAAGAAAACAAGCAACAGAAAAATTTACCTCATAAAACAAACATAGCAAAATGTGTCTGATATATCAACTAAATATTTGTATTACATTAGAAACACATATGGTCAAATATTAGTGTTAACCCTAAGAACGTGCTGAAACCCATCCAAAAAAAGCAAAAAATGCGATATCCATGACATCAGCTTTGATTTCTGTTTTTCCATATTGATTGTACTAGCCAAACTTTATGAGCATTGGGCATAAATGCACATGTGACCCCCAATGCTATTGTAATTTGCCCAGATCAGTAGAATCCCTTTGTGTTCTTTCTTTTTGTCTCAAATACATCTTATTCTCTATTTTCAAACACATTTTAAAAACAGTTTTCAAATAAAATTTTCCTTTTTAAATTTTTTCTTTATTTTTAAAAACCTCTGCGGGGCAGCCTGAACAGCCCCTAAATTGTTGACATTATTGGAAAAACATTCTGTGTGGTCAGGGCGTTTGGGACTTTGGGTTTTGATTTGTTACAAAAACTTTACCTCTGATAACAAAAAGGAAACCAAAGCCCCTGTCCCAAATGCTTTCCAAGAAACATTTTTATCATTGGAAAGTAAACAACAAAGTTTATTATGGGATAAAGCCAAAGGATCTGGAAAAGGGGAAAAAAAAATTTGGAAATTAAACGGGAAAAATTGTAAAACCTTTTCATTATACTTTGACAAAATGACCTCCTTTGCCCCTTTCCGCCCTTTATGAAAATAGAAAGGTAAAGGGGCCCTTAAGTAGTTAGTCCCCTTTTTGACTTTATTTTAGGCCCCGGAGGGGGGGGGGGGGGGGGGGGGGGGGGGGGTTTTTCCCCAACCGGCACGCTACTTTTTAAAACCGAAACGAAAAAAAAACTTCACCCCAGCAGGAAACCCTTTCCCATGCCATGTTTAAAGTTGATCCCAAAAAAAACGTTTTAAAAGGGACGTTTGTCACTGTTAAAATTTTTTGGGAAACGGGTTTAATTTTTTTAAAAAATTGGTTTAACCAAAAAAAATTGAGTAAAAAAGTTTTTGGGTTTTTTTTTTAACCCCCCACCTACTTAAATTAGAAAAAAAAAATAAATGTAAATATATCTTTTAAAATATAAATCTAGGTAAAGAAAATGAGAAAAAAGGACAAAAGATGATCCCCTATTGCTGCATTGAAACAAAAATAAGTATGATTTTTTTGTAACGGTATTTATTTTTTAAAAAATCACATAATTTTGTGTGATCCTACAGTGGCGTGGTCCTAAAGGATTAATACTAGAACTGAAATAATTGTAAAGGGTTGTATAAATCAAGCTAATTTAATTTAACTGTTTATAGTTAAAAAAATTTAAAAAATTTTTTTTTTTGTAGTATTAAGGGCCCCTTTGGGGATTAAAAATATTTATAAAAAAAGTAGCCCCTTTGGAACCCGAAAAAGATGGTGCCTTCAGGCCTTCATACATTTCAATCCAAAGTTTTTCTTTCCTTTCAAAAAACCCCTGTAAACCAATGCTTGTGAAATCTAAGCATTTTTTCTGACAAAAATGGCTTGCTTTTCAGCAGCAATTTTTTTAAAAACCAGAGATGAACAATCAGTAGTTTGAAAAGTTATTGTGCAGGATCTGATGGGCTGCCAGGTGAGGAGCATCATTGTATCTTGGTGAAGGCTCCTGAAAAAACTGTGGCAAGGCAGCAATCTCCCCCTAACATTTTTGCAACAAGTAGCTTTTTTTTGTACGCTATTTTCCCCAGGTTTTGGTTGCACGCAAGTATGTATATGAATTCTCTGTGACTGAAACAAACCCCAAGAAATCCGACATGTAACCCTTTTTTTTAAAAAAAATTTTATTTTTTTGTGAAAAAACAATTCTGTATCATCTTCTCTTTTAAAAATCGTTTTGTGCGTTTCCTTGTTAAATTTCCCCCTTAAAAAATGTATTTTCTGAATCTGTCCCAAAGGGTTTCCATTCCCATATTTAAATGGGATGTAAACGCTGCACAAAAGTAATAAAAAAAAATTTAAAAAATTTCTGAAAAACAAAAATAAAGGGAAAAACAGACATTGCATTTTAAAAAAAGTGGCTCAAAACCCAAAAATAATGGAAAAAATTTTAATAATGAAAAAGGGCTGGGGAAAAAAAATGATGGGGATTAAAAAAAATTTGGGCCATAGGATTTGTTTGCTGAAGGGGTTTCCTTTTTTAAGCATCCCCGTTGTGTTCAAACCTTTTCAACCCAAACACTCTAACCCATTTAAGGGGGGAAAATTTGTCCCCCGTGCTGTTTGGTATCATGGTAGGTTAAACCCCCACAGTAAAGGACCAAAAAAAGCTAAGGAGAGAGTTTCAATTTAAAATAAACACTTTGAAAAAAAAATTTTTATTTAAACTCTTTTTCACAGACAAAAAATTAAAATACAAAAAAAAAACTTTACCCCTTGTGAAAAAATGGGGGAGGCTTGGTTAAGTTTTTGTTTGGGTGCTTTGCTGCATTGGCCCCAAGGGTTTTTTTAAACTTTGCAGAGTAAAAAACCCTTTTAAGATATCCGTCATGCTAAATCAAGGAAAAGGATGGGGATCCAAATGGTCATTGGTAGGTTTGGGTGAAGGGGGTTTGTTTTCGCATCCGCCCCCAAAGTGGGGGTGGGGTTTTTTTCTGCAGGGAAAAACCCCCAGGTTGCTACCCCCCCACACGGCCCCATGGGGGACCGCCCAAGCAGAGACGGGGGAAAAAGGTTTGGGAAAAAAAGCAGCAAGGGGGAGGAAAAGGAAAGGGTGGGGAAAGGCAGGAACCCAAACTCAGGGGGAAGGTGGGCGGGGTTTGGAAAGGACTAACCCAAAAAGAATAAACACAGAAAGGTTCGCTATTGGGAAAGCCCCAAAAAAACCGTCTCTTGGAAAAGGAAACCACAATGGTGCAGACGGTGGAAGAGGAACCCTAAAAACCCCCGCCCCAAAGGGACATTTTAGGGGAAAAATACCCGTTGCCGGCCCCTGGTCCTAAATAGCCGGCAAAGGAAAACCCCCTTTTCGAGGGAAGGAAACAGAGATGAGGAAATTGGGGGGGAACCCGGAAAAGGGCTGTTTTAATATCTGCACGCGGGACAGAAGTTTTTTAAGCGGATGTGCCTGTGGCCAGAGTTCCAAACCGCGGTACAAGACATGGCGGGAGCCAGGAGGTGAGCACTAGCCATGACACTATCAAGGCATTCTGAGCATTCTGCCCAGTGTCAGAAAGCTTGATTCAATCACAGGTCATGGGTCCGGCAACGGGATAATGACCCAAAACACACAGCTAAAAACATCCAATAATGACTAAAAGCAAAGTATTGGACAATTCTGAAGTGACTTCTATCAGACCTGACCTATTGATCATCTGTGGAAGAAGCTGAAACATGCTGTCTAGAGAAGGCACCTTCAAACCCGAGACAGCTGGAGCAGTTTGCTCACAAGGAGAGGACCAAAACACCTTTGGACAGGTGCAGAATTCTCATTGAGAGTTACAGAAATTGTTTCCTTGCAGTGATTGCCTCAAAAAGTTGTGCAACAAAATCATAAGTTAAGGGTATCATCCTTTTTGTCCAGGCCGGTTTCATTGGTTTGATTTTTAACATTTTTTGGTTGAACTACTATGTCTGAGTTTCATTTGTTTAATTATTACTTTTGTTAGGTTTGAATTATTTCAGTGACCAATGTGGGTTTTTCTTTCTTTAACGGAAGGCTACCAACAATTTTGTCCTTCTATAATGGGACATACACTGTTAATGCGGGTACACATACTTTGTGATACCAGGGAAATCTCTCACTTTTCTCTTTGCCAACCTCTATTCACAAGATACAAAAGTTCAGGCCAACAGAGCCCCAGTGCCAGGCCAGCAGGTACTGAGGATAATTTGGTGGGTGGAGATGCACATTAGTAAGCCATTCTTTTGTGCCAATTATTTTGATAACAGATGCTAAAAGCCCCATCACAGGTGAGTTGCAGGTGAGCACACCGTACAGCTTGGCAGTCGGAGCACTCACTTAATTTCTCCTAACAAGACTGCTCCTTGTTAGGGTTTTAGTCCAGTGAACTTCTAGGATTACAGCAGTGTGAAAGGAACATGCATTTCTTAGCATGTAAGACTGATCCACAATAACAGGGCAGCGTTTCACCCTGAGCCTCTCATTTGCATCTCAGTTTTGTTTTGTTTTTTTCACTCTCTCTTTTTTACCACATTATTACTTACTGGAGCTGCTTGTATGTTAAAGAGAAAAGAGCAGACTTGTTCTGCTTTAAAGAGCTTAGGATGAGAGATAAATTTGTCTCTTCTGAGCCTAATTATTCTGTTCAGTTCTGGGCAAGATGCCCGCTTTCACCACAAGGCTGATGAAGGTACAACACAGAGATGCTGGGTGACACTGAATGCACTCACCCATGTAACACTTGCCAAACATTTGTTTAATGTTACCCTTATAGATAAAAAAAATACAATTACACAAATACAAGATTTACACAGATATAAATGGAAGTGTGTATTATATATCCATCCATATAACTGACTGTCTAGAAAATGTAGGCAAGCAGCACCAAATAAATAGTTTGCAGATGGGTACAATTCCTTTCCAAGTCCACATGAAGTAAAAATAGCAGGTGTGGTAGCATGTGTCCAAAATTGTTCTATCTATCTCCCTCTTGCTATCTATCTATCTACCTGTCTGGCTGGCTGTCTATCTAATCAATCTCATATCTATCTATCTATCTATCTATCTATCTATCTATCTATCTGTCGGTCTGTCTGTCTATCTATCTCTTTTCCGTATCTATCAGTCTATCTCATATCTATATTTATCTATGTATATTATATCTATCTCTATTCCGTATCTATCAGTCTATCTCATATCTATCTATTTACAGGCAGTCCCCGGGTTACGAACAGGATAGGGACTGTAGGTTTATTCTTAAGTTGAATTTGTATGTAAGTTGAAACAGGTGTATTAAATGTAACTACAGAACAAAGGGTTTGATTTTAGTTTTGGATAATGCAGGAAAGGGTTTTTACATTTGTTTTGCTGTCTGTGCCCCCGTTAAGAAGATTTCACCTAATTTTCATCTCATGTGCTGCTGTGGCATGCTGGAACTTGTTGTTCCACAGCTACTATCTGCTGTGGAACATGGAACTACAAGTGCCAGCATGCCCCATAAGTGTCCGTTTGTAACTAGGGGACAGATGTAAGTCGGAACGTTGTAAGTTGGAGACTGCCTGTATATTATATCTATCTCTTCTATCTCTATTCTGTATCTATCAGTCTATCTAATATCTATATCTATCTCTGTATATTATATCTATCAATCTCTTATCTATAAGTCTATCTCATGTCTAGTTATTTCGGATAAAAAGCGCGCTAGGCTTTTTATACCTGCATCCAGTTTATTTTCATACGTTTTTTGGAAAAAAACCAACCCGCCCAAATTTGAAACCGGAGCTCACCAAAAAGTTCTGAGGAGGAGCACCGCGATACAGCAGGAGGTAGTTCGGCCATAACCCTAGGGGTTGAATTTTCACGTATGCCCAAATTTGAGTTGTGCCATTTCATTTGCAAAACTTAAATAGGTGAGAAGCTCTTTTATATTTATTACCTGTAATTTAAAACTTTATTTGCACGAGGAGTTGCTCTTCGTGTCTGTGATTGCAGTACACTGATCTACATGTCTAGTTATTTCAAATCTATTTGCCTATTTGTCTGTCTATCTCTTATATATTTATCTTTCTATATTATATCTTGTATCATTTGTTTATCTCACGTCTATCTATTTACCTATACATTTCTAGCTACTTTGCCTCTAGTTTCTCTTATTTTTAAAATATGGTAGGAACAGGAAAAGCATGAGGGCATATTTTAAAGGAAGGCAGAAATGTTACAAATTCAGTTGTGTCACTATTTTGGTCTGTACACAGTTGGGTCAGAGATGAGCAAAAATTTGATGAGTGTTTATTGCTTTGTGTTTTTTTTCTTTTTTGCAACACTGAATGGTGTCATCTTTAAAAAGTTCCTCTTTAGCACATTTTTTCTAGCCTGTTTGCTGTGCTTTGCATCACTGTCACTCTGATCTCCCCAAGTTCGCTTTTAGTATGAAAACTACTTGATTCATATGGCTTAGAATGTAAAGCATTGATTCATTGGGCCTTGTTCACATGATGGAATGTCACAGATTTCTGCACAGAACTGCATGGATTCTGGGCTGAAATCTATGTATCTAGCATTATTTGTTAAAGGGGAAAAGGGGAAATGTAGTCCATAAATATGAAATTTCAGCAAAGAATTTTCCACTCACAGATATGAAATCCTCACCCCTGAAAAAATAAGTGACCTGTCAGTTATAGATTTGATTTCCACATGGATTTCACTTCAAAAACTGTCAGGTATTCTGGACATGTGGGCTAATGTGCATTCATAACTGCAGCAAAATACTATCCATCTAAAGTCAAAGGAGAAGGGTATCAGCTCAAATTTTTGCCATGGTTTGTGTGACCAAAGTTCCAGTGTCTACATGGCTTACAAACATAGCCTCCTGACTCTATTGCCCATATAAAAAAGTATATGGGTCTTATGTATGAAAACTGTCTAGGCATAGACTGTCCTTGTTGCCTATAGCAACCAATCAGAACTCCGCTTTCATTTCATATAGGGCTCTGGAAAAATAAAAGCTGAGCTCTGATTGGTTGCTATGAGCAACAAGGTCAGGCGTATAGCTAGAAAGTTTTCATACATAAGGCCTTATGTTTCTATTGCATTTCAAAAAGTAGAATTTAAACTGTGATTTATTTTATTTTATTTTTTGCCCTGGTAGAATATACACTGAATATGGTTGACTTACCTAAGAACTTCTTTGGAAAGCACATTTGAGCCCCACCCTACCTAACCAAGAAAGACCAGTTTACTCCAACCTAATAACTATTTTTAGGAAGATTTGCATAAGCCTCACTATTTTCACTGTACAATTTGTGGTACAGTCTGGCATTTTTGCCAGTTATGGTCTTGAAGCTATGTAGTAGTCAAGATTTGTGTGAAGTTTTAAAATTGTCCGATAGCTGCTCTGCCTCCCAAAATTGGCACTCTTACATGACAGCAGCTCTTTATGTAGATACACAATATAGTAGTAGCCTGTTGTATGTTTAGGTAGTGTGCCATATCTGCCCCAGGCTCAGACTGACCCACTGGGGAATAGAGAAAAAACACTAGTGGGCCCCTGGGCTTGGTGGGCCCTCAGAAATTATGGACCCCCTGGGCATGACTGAACTGGAGCTGCTTTTCAGGGAGAAAGGTAAAGAAAGAGAAGCAGAAAAAGCCAAAGTGCAAGAGTCACCTATACAATATGTGTAGCTGTAGGATGGGCCCCAAGAATCAACTCCACTGGCGGGCTCCAACAATCAACTCCACTGGTGGGTCCCAGGAATCAGTTCCACTGGTGGACCCTAAGAATCACTTCTTGAGGCCC
>JAODAL010011798.1:0-98272 GCA_025379985.1 Phyllomedusa bahiana
CCCCCTAAAAACAAACAGATAAGCACAACCTCAAGATAGATCAAACAATGCAATAAGACCATACACAGTCCTGTTAGTGTCCCTCTAAATGTCCTAATTTATGTAAAATAGTTCACATGATTTCCATGTTTTAAAGGACGCACATATTTCTGAAAAAATACATTTACCAATGGGATTTGATGGTGTTTTGTAACTAAAGCTGCTTTCTACGACTTCTGGGTCAATGACGAGATGAAACAAAATAACAATCTAACTGCGCGGTCTGAACCCAACATTCCCGAGCTCGATGCTTTCACCACTTTGCAGCATTACGAACTTTCTCTGATTTGTTAATGATTCTGGCGGCAATAATAAGAAACGTTCATAAATATCTGCCGACGAGCAAAACATCCATTTCATTATTTTTCCATTAAAATGTACACGGCCGTAATTCTCTAAGACTCTGTTTTCTTTTTTTACACTTGAGGAGTTTCCTCTTTCTTTTATTTACCACATATTAGTTTATTTTTCATTTCATTTTTTTTTTTTAATATTCATTAAACTCGTACTATTTTGCAATTTAACACTGTTCATGCTCGCTCCGAGTCAGTGTCTCCCCCCCCTCTGAGTCCACATGTCACTGTGTGGTTCCTCTCCCTATGCAGTCTTATTTTGTAAGAGCTGTTTACATACCACAGGCATTCACTCTAGACAATCTTCTATGAACTCAGAGCACTGATCTCTTCTCCTCTCACAGCTGGGGGTTTGTTACAGTTGAATCCAGTCTTCTATGAATTCCTCCAGAGCACAGATCCGTCTCCCTTCTATGTTTACACAAGGCACCGAGGCACAATTCTGCTGTTTTCTGATTGTAGTAGCAGCTTCAGTGTCAATGAGAAGCTGCTAGCTGTATAGACTCAAATTGTTGCCGCCCCCTTACACGCAGGAGCATTAGGCACCGAGGCACAGTTCTGCTGTTTTCTGATTGAAAAAGCAGCTGCAGTGTCACTGAGGAGCTGGTGGCTGTATAGAGTGAAATTGTTGCCGGCCCCTGAGGGTGCATTCACACGGCAGTGGACAAAAACCGGTCGGTTACCCGGCCGGTATCTGTCCGGTTTTTGCGGCCGTCCCCACGGCCGCGGGGGGGACAGCTTTTCTCCGCGATGGACGGAAGAATAAACTTTCTCAATGGTTTTTGAGCGGCCCCGGGGGGAAAACCCCCCAGTGGCCCGGGAAAAACAGCCCGCCCGGTTTTTAAAACCCGGGGGCGCATGGGGAAAAAGGGTGCCCTGCAGGTTTTTTCCATAGAGCACAATTGTGCTAATTTTTTTGGCCGGTTTTTTCAGGCGGTCTGAAAAACCGCAAACTGGCTGAAAAACCGGCCGAAAACCCGTGCCGTGGGGACATGCCCTTATTCTGAGTGAGAGAGGCAGGAATGCACGCCCCCGTGAATATGACCGGGGGCCGAAAAGAATGTAAATTAGTAGAGCCGTCAGACAATGAAATGCAAGGAGGAGGAATCCGACCGACACTGGGGAACTGTGTTTACAGAAACAGAAGATAAGGAAGACGGTGAAAACAAGACAGCTTTGCTAATGACATCCAATTGCAAAGTTGCTTGTGTTCACTGTCCCCTTATTCTGAAGACCATTTAATGAAATGATACACCCCCTTTAAGTTGAGGATTTAGATGGTATGTTTACTTTTGCAGTAATTTTTCATCTGTTTTAATATATCTAAAATAAAGAGTAAAGCAACTTTGCAAATAAACGAGGTTAAAAACCTCTTTCCATGTGATGTAAACAGCCCCTTAGGCAAAAACTTTTGTGCTTTACCACGGGGCACCCCTGATTGTAGTTATGAGTTATTTCCCCTTTCTT
This sequence comes from Phyllomedusa bahiana, assembly GCA_025379985.1. Lineage (NCBI taxonomy): Eukaryota > Metazoa > Chordata > Amphibia > Anura > Hylidae > Phyllomedusa > Phyllomedusa bahiana. The sequence goes on from JAODAL010011798.1 coordinate 1,860, forward strand.
CTGACTTCATTTTAATTACTTTAGGGCCTCTTTAAACTGGTACCCGGGTTTTTAAAATGCACTTATGGAGTCGTACCATAAAAGGCCCACTGAGTTGTATTTTTTTCTCTGAAATCACGTTTCTCAGCTATATGTTGGGGGAAACGGGAGGGAGGTGGTAGTATACAAAGAGACTAGAGCATTGAGATGAAAAAGGGCAAGAAAAACCCACTCAGCTCTAAACTTGTATGTTCACAAGCAGGGAATACCCACTTTGCTCTAAACCTGAAGTTACACAAGCAGGGACCTCCCGGCTGACTCTAACCCCAAGTACAAAATTTCCCCCAAAAAATTTGGGATCTCGAAAGAGAACAAGAGTGACTTTTGATACTATTTTTACTTTTTTGGGCCATAGGCAAACTTAAACCCCTATCATTCTCTATCTAAAAAACACAAAAACGAAACTTTTATTATATCAAACCTTAACTCTCGCCGACATGTTTCGCCGCTAACCTGGCTTTATCAAGGCTTTGGGGGCCGATCAATTGGGGGTCTGAGCCACTTCCTTTTATTCAGTTTGGTAAACCCCCATACAGGGCTCACCAATTAGCTATAAGAATCCACATAAAACCCCCTCCCCTTCCCCGCGTGCACACTCATAACATTCCGCTGAAGCTGCCACCATCTCTCATGAGCCCAAAAACCTTTTAGTCAAATTTTTCCATCTCCCTAACAGGGTTTCCCCCCCATCTTTCCCTACTGCCCCGGCCAAAGCACTGCACCCAAAAAAACACCTCAGCCCCACTGTGATGGGTTTCCCCCCTAACCCTTTTCCCCATATTTTTTGCAACGGGGTGCCTCACCCGAATAAATAACAACATATCACATTACACAGCACAAATGCCATCTTTGTCAAATTTCCCCAAAAACCCCCTTTCTTCAATAATTTAAAATGCCTTTTTCCCTTTTTAGAATATAAAAACCACTGTTTCAATAGACCCTTCAAATTATCTTCCCCTAAACTTTTCTCCTATGTAAAGTAATATAAAATTCATTCCAATTTGAGCTGCGACCCCCTCAAATACATGTTTTCCCCTGCATTGTTTTCTCAAGATATAATTCTAAACTTTCTTTTCCCTTTCCCCCAGTAATATTTTATTTCTCATTTTAATAACCCGTAGGCCCCAAGGTTAAGAGTTTTAAAATAAAAAAAATTACTTTTAGTGTTTAATAGATAGAAACTGATAGAGTTTAAGTTGCCTATGCAAAATTTGGGAAAAAAACTTAAACCGGGAAATGACACAAGCATTTAACAAACCCCTGAGCTCTGAGCCTGAAGCCCCTATTTAAAAAGGGCAATACAAATTAATTTTTCAACCTGGGACTCCTCAAAAGGAACCAAACACTGAGCCCAAAACATGTGGCTATAAAAAAAACAAACCCCCTGACTTTTGAACTTGTACTCCTGAAACAGGTTTAAAACCCCCCTGAGCTTATACCCCGCAGCTCCCAAGCAGGGAACAACCCCCTGAGCTCTAAACCATCACTCTTAAAGCAGGGAGCACCCACTTTAGCCTAAACCTGCACTCTGCAAGCAGGGAACACCCCCTGACTTCCCGACCCTTTCAGTTCTCCCAAACAGGGGAAAACCCACTGGGCCCCAATAAATTGCAACTTCCCCAAAAAAAGGGAAACCCAAACACTGAGTAAAAACCCGCAGCTATAAGCAAAAAAACATCCCCTGAGTCAAACTTGCAGCTCCCGAAGCAGGTAACACCCACTGACTCTGTACCGCAGCTCCAAAAGCGGGAACCCAAACCCTGGCCCCTAAAATCAACACTCTTGAACAGGAAAAAAACCCTGAGCTCTCGCCCGGACCCAAAGCAGGGGAACATCCCTACCCCAAACTTTCAGCCCCCAATAGGAGAAAAACCCACTGACCCTAAAAAATGCAGTCCACAACAAGGAACAACCACGACTCTTTCAGCTCCAAAAATAAGGAAAAACCCACTGACCCTAAACATTTAGCTCCAGAAGCAGGAAAAACCCACTGACATGCAACCCGCCCGCTCCCCAAGTAGGGAAATCCCCTGAGCCCCAAACTTGCAAACTTTTCAAGAAAGGGGAAAACCCCTGACCCTAAGGGCAAGTTCACACGGCGGATTTGGCCCGGGTTTTTGGGGCATTTCCCGTGGCCAAAACCCCCTCCCAAATCGCGCCCCCAGTTCATTACATGGTTTCTTATGGGAAACCGTGTTGCTATTCACACAGTGCGGGTTTGAGAAGTCTGCTGTCAATTCTTGCAGCGAGTCTTCGGCGTGATTTTTGGTGCGGTTGGTGCGTGGTTGGGGCGTGGGTTTGGGCGCGGGTTTTGTCCTGCCTATTAATTTGTATGGGTGAAAACCTCGCCGCAAACCGCGCCCAAAACAGCGCCGTGACCGCGCCGAAACCCACGCCGATAAGCCTCGTCAGGAGACGCGAGTTTGAGACGAGGTTTGGACGAGGCTTTGGCCGCGGCAACCGCGCCGAAACCCGCGGCCAAATCCGCAGCCAAATCCACCGTGTGAACATGCCCTAAACCTGCAGCTCTGCAAGCAGTATACACTCACTGAGCTCTGAACTTGAAGTTCCTCAGGGAGGAAACACCCATTGAGCTCTCAACCTGCAGCTCTACAATCAGGTAACAACCACTGAGCTCTAAACTTGTAGCTCTAAAAGCAGAGAATAACCTTTAAGCTATGAACCTGCAGCTACATAAGCAGGAATCACTTATTAAACTCAAATTGGTAAAAAGTTGGAGAAAGCAGATGACACCTCCTTCCTGCTTTTGCCATATATTGTAATACTCATAGAAGAGGTGTGTCCTCTCAATGCTGTCATATTGTCATGAATCTTAGGCACCACCCATGAGAACCCAGTCATGTTAATTTCAAATAAAAAGGGGGTTATATGTCTCATGGAGGCTCCAGTAAGGTTCTATTTCCAGTTATCTGTCCTGCTGGGGGTGGTTTAAAGAGTTAAAGTGTTTGCATTTAATTATCTTTAAACATTCACCACCTCAATTCCATGGGGTTGGTTCCTTCCACTGACGTTCTCCTCTTCCACCACTGGTGCATTCACTCACAGTCTACAAATCTACAAGCAGTCAGAGATAACAGAGGATGACTTCTCTCTGCTTCTGCGATACATTGTAGCACTTATAGAAGAGCTTTGTCCTCTCACTACTGTCATATTGTCAAGGATCTTAAGCCCCACCCCTGAGGACCCAGTCCTGTCCTTTCTAAATAAAGAATGGTTTCATTTGTAAAATTTCTTTTTTATATGTCTTTTTTTAGTTACCAGTTGATTCGACGACCCAGCAGGCTCCAGTAATGTTCTCTTCCCAGTTCTCTGACCTGCCAAGGTTGGTTTCAGAAGGTAAAATGTTTGCATTTAAATGTACATTAACATCCACTACCTCAATTCCATAGGGCTGGTTCCAGCCTTTGATTACCCTCTTCCACTATTCAACTGCAGTTTACAAAACTACAGTCAGAGACAGCAAAAGATGACTTCTCCCTGCTTCTGCAATACGTTGAAGTGTAACACTCATCGAAGAGCTTTGTACTCTCACTACTGTTATATGGTCAAAGATCTTAAGCCCCACCCCTGAGGACCTAGTCCTGTCAATTCCAACTAAAGAAGGGTTCTTAGCACCTTATATTTTTTAGTTACCAATTGACTGGATGACCCAGGAGGCTTCAGGAATGTTTCCTTCCCAATAACCTGACCTGCCAGTGGAGGTTTTGAGAGTAAAAATGTTTACATTTAAATATCCTTTAACCTTCACTACCTCAATTCCATGGGGCTGGTTCCAGCAATTGATTACCCTCTTCCACTATTCAACCATGGTATACAAATCTACAAGCAGAGACAGCAAAAGATGACGTTGCAGTGTAACACACATAGAAGGGCTTTGTCCTCTCACTAATGTTATATGGTCAAGGATCTTAAGCCCCAGCCCTGAGGACCTAGTCTTGTCGATTCCAATTAAAGAAGGGATCTTAAAACCTTTTTAGTTACCAATTGATTGGATGACCCAGAAAGCTTCAGGAATGTTTTCTTCCCAGGTATCAGACCTGCCAGTGGAGATTTCAGGAGTTAAAACATTTGCATTTAAATATCCTTTAAACATTCACCACCTCAATTCCATGGGGTTGAGTCCTGCCTTTTGCTACCCTCTTCCACCACTGGTGCATTCACCCACAGTCTCTGAATCTACAAGAGGTCAGAGATAGCAGAAGATCACTTCTCCACACTTCTGCGATTCATTATAATGTAAAAGGTTTTTTTCTCTCACTGCTGTCTTGTTGTCAAGGATCTTAAAAAGATCACCTCCACCCACACACACAAATTGATAGTAGTTGAAATGATAAGACTTTTCTGAAATACGTTGTTAGCAATTCAGAGGATTTACTTCAGTATTACAGGGGAACAGGTTTTACTTTCAGATTGTAACTCAGGAGATCCTCATGTAGAAGGAATCATTCTGCGGGAGATACCAACTGAGCCCTCAGCTCCCCCTGCACAGCTGGTATTTCCCACAGAATGATTCCTTCTACATAAGGATCTCTGGAGTTACAATCTGAAAGTAAAACCTGTAAAACCTGTTCCCCTGTAAAACTGAAGGTAATATGAGTCTCTCACTATACATATACACTATACACTATTATACACTACATATGCTATATACTACAGGCACAGCACACTGAGGACATAGTGTGACAGAGGTTACCTGTTGCTTCAGCCTCTTCCTGCATAGCACACAAGCATCTATATTACCCTGCTGCAGGCATGCACATGATGTAGACTTACAGGCGCCCCCTGCACAGTGGACTCTCCCAGCTCAGAAACAGTTACTTTCACACAACTGTCAATATAGTGATCCATCATGCTGTCATGTGCCGACTTGGCCGACTTCAGAACTGTCTTAAAGGGCCAGCGCTTTTTTTTTTGTAGACTGAATTACAAGTGAAATGCTTTGATTTTCCTAATGAAAGTGTCTGTATTTTAGTCTTCTGATACTTCATGAGGTTTCTCTGGAAGTGATAGGTTCACTTTAATCCCTCATAGAAGAGCTTTGTCCTCTCACTACTGTCATATTGTCAAGAATCTTAAGCCCCACCCCTGAGGACCCAGTCCTCATATAAGAGCTTTATCCTCTCACTACTGCCATATTGTCAAGGATCTTAAGCCCCACTCCTGAGGACCCAGTCCTTCCAATGCCAAACGAAGAGGGGTTCCATGCATAACTCTTCTCATCTATACCCCACTTTCCTTAGTTACAATTTGATTATATGACACAGGAATATTCGCTTCCAAATTACCCGACCTGCCGGGGGTGGGACATGTTAAAATGTTTGCATTTTGTTCTCCTGTAATCTGCACCATGGATCATCAGTTTGGCAGCTGCCTTGTCGGTGGTTCTGGATATTACCTCTTTGTTCTCCTTTTGCAGCATCTTCTCCTATTATAACAAGACGCTTTACAAAAGTAATTTACAAATCACTTAATTCTCTAGATGCCGCGGTCACAGTCCTGCTCATGACAAGGTAAATCACCGCTGTCGTCACATTACTATGGAAACTCCATTTCCATTTTATTTTTTTTTGGTGTATGAAGCATTCTACCTGCGAGCACGAACCCCCAGAACATGAAGACGTCTTACCAGACCGCAGATCCCCGCCAAGCTCCTTGCACAGACTGATGTACACTGTAAAAGCTGCAGCTAATTTCATTTCAAAGAATCTAGAAAACACTTTTACGATCGTCAGAGACTTAAAAATGACTTAGTTTATTAAGAGTGTGCGAAGGCAACGGCGGCGAGTAAAGGTAACAGATAGTGCATAATATTCACATCATCATATAAAAATGTAATGAGCAACCAATTTAATGCATCATAGAATAGTTATACAACTCGCCATCTGTGTGTCGTAGCACGCCGAATCCATCTTACACTTCATAAGATATACATCAATGCAGTAATTACACATCAGCAGCACGAGGACAACACAGAAATAATTATTTAGCAACCGGCAGTAAATGAAAGCTCCGAAGCATCTGCTTATCAAAAGCGAGACAAGGTACTGAGTGCTAGGCCCCAGACAGCTAATATCACTGAGAGGGGGTGGTATTATAGTAGTTATAGACTTGTACATAGGGGGCAGTATTATAGTAGTTATATCATTGTACATAGAGGGCAGTATTGTAGTAGTTATATTCTTGTACATAGAGGGCAGTATTGTAGTAGTTATATTCTTGTACATAGGTGCAGTATTATAGTAGTTATATTCTTATACATAGGGGGCAGTATTATATTAGTTATATTCTTGTACATAGGGGGAAGTATTATAGTAGTTATATTTTTGTACATAGGGGCAGTATTATAGTAGTTATATTCTTGTACATAGGGGCAGTATTATAGTAGTTATATTCTTCTACATAGGAGCAGTATTATAGCAGTTATATTCTTGTACATAGAGGCCAGTATTATAGTAGTTATATTCTTGTACATAGGGGCCAGTATTATAGTAGTTATATTCTTGTACAATACATAGGAGGCAGTATTATAGTAGTTATATTCTTGTACATAGAGGCAGTATTATAGTAGTTATATTCTTTTCCATATGGGGCAGTATTATAGTAGTTATATTCTTGTACATATGGGGCAGTATTTTAAATAGTTATATTCTTGTACATAGTGGCAGTATTATAGTAGTTACTGTATATTTTTGTACATAAGAGACAGTATTATAGTAGTTATATTCTTGTACATAGGAACAGTATTATAGTAGTTATATTCTTGTACATAGGGGCAGTATTATAGTAGTTATATTCTTGTACATAGGAGACAGTATTATAGTAGTTATATTCTTGTACATAGGGGCAGTATTATAGTAGTTATATTCTTGTACATAGGGGGCAGTGTTATAGTAGTTATATTCTTGTACAAAGGGGGCAGTATTATAGTAGTTATATTCTTGTACATAGGGGGCAGTATTATAGTAGTTATATTCTTGTACATAGAGGACAGTATTATAGTAGTTAAATTCTTGTACATGGGGGCAGTATTATAGTAATTATATTCTTGTACATAGGGGCAGTATTATAGTAGTTACATTCTTGTACATAGGGGGCAGTATTATAGTAGTTATATTCTTGTATATAGGGGCAGTATTATGGTAGTTATATTTTTGTACATAGGAGCAGTATTACAGTATTAGTGCTAGTAGTAGTAGTAGTAATAGTAGAAAAATAATTCACATTAGATATTCATCTTAGTATCAGGATACTTACTGAAGCTGTCAGTGTGTGTTTTGTCTACAGTGCTTTGAACTTCTAGTTTCATTTGTACTTTATATAATCTTTAAAATAGAGATCTGAACCTGGGATTGGAACCCTCTTTGGTTGGATTGAGGCCATTTTCTTTCTGTTGATCAGACATGGTGTCCTAGACTCTGCTTTCCTCTTACGGGTACTATTTACTGTTTCATCCTTTTTATCCTCTACCACCAGACTATGACCTAAAGGTTATATGAATTGGTAAAGATTAAAAAAACAAGTAAAATAGCACAGAGAACATCAGAAGGCAATGGTGTTACGAAAAAGGGGACAGAGAATTAAATACTAATTACTGACATGTAGCTAAATGCATGATTGTATCCAAGAGTAGATGATATTTCAATGGAGATACATATGTTTTGAAAGACGCTGTCGAGCTTGAACAAGTTCAAAGGGGGCAACGGAAGTATTAAAAAGACTAGACTTAGAATTAATGTCAGAATAAAAGCAAAATTGGGTTAGGATGTCTGAACTCTGAATTTTCAGACAATTTTCCTTGAACCAGTGTTAAACCGAAAAAGGACAGCTTTGAGTGAGCCTTTCTGGAGATGAAGTCTTTTGAAATACTCTAGTATATGACACGGAGTTCAGGATTTGGATAATTCATTAAAGAGAGGACATAAAACGAGGTTTCACACTACTGTACAATATGTAGGGAAAGGTACATGAAGACTTTTACTAAATATATTGCTCTTTTGATATTGCCCTGGTCAGGAGATAAGAGATTTTATCTGCTCTGAGTGCAAACAAGTGTCTCTAGGTTACCATACATATCTCCTTTTCTGATTAGACAGAGAGCAGGGAATGACAACACCATAGTTGGCAGAGCAGAGCCTTTATCTGTAACAAGATTAGATTAACTATCTTTCACTTCTTGGAGCTCTGTAGCTTTGTTTATTGGATTAAATCTCCTGCAGTCATGCCACTGTAATAGTCTCAGCTAGCTGGTATATCAGTCACTGTTATAGAACTACCCACAGCCTGAACATGAGATGATAGCCTGAAGCTGTAGAACCCCACCAGCCGAACAGGCGGGGGACCGAAGCTGTAAAACTGAACCAGCCTGAACAAAAAGTGGGGCCAAGGGAAAATTCCCCAGTCTTTTTTTTTTTTTTTTTTTTTTTTTTTAGCTGGTATATCAGTCACTGTTATAGAACTACTCACAGCCTGAACATGAAATGATAGCCTGAAGCTGTAGAACCACACACAGCCTGAACAGGCAGTGGGAGCCTGAAGCTGTAAAACTGAACACAGCCTGAACAAGAAGTGGGAGCCTGAAGCTGTAGAACCATCCACAGTCTTAACAAGAAGTGCGAGCCTGAAGCTGTAAAAATCACTCACAGTTGGAACAAAAAAGTGGTAGCTGGAAGTTGTAGAACCGAACACAGCCTGAATAGGAAATTGGAGCCTGAAGCTGTAGAACCGCCCACAGCCTGAACAGGAAGTGGGAGCCTGAAGCTGTAAATCCACCCACAGTCGGAACAAGAAGTGGGAGCCTGAAGCTGTAGAACCACCCACAGCCTGAATAAGAAGTGGGAGCCTGAAGCTGTAGGACCGCCCACAGCCTGAACATGAAGTGGGAGCCTGAAGCTGTAGAACTGCTCAAAGCCTGAACATGAAGTGGAAGCCTGAAGCTGTAGAACCACCCACAGCCTGAAAAGGAAGTGGGAGCCTGAAGCTGTAGAACCACCCACAGCCTGAACAGGAAGAGAAAGCCTGAAGCTGTAGAACTGCCCACAGCCTGAATAGGAAGTGGGAGCCTGAAGCTGTAGAACCGCCCCCAGCCTGAACAGGAAGTGGGAGCCTGAAGCTGTAGAACTGCCCACAGCCTGAACAAGAAGTGTGAATCTAAAGTTACCTGTGACTCCGTGAAACTGCATGTTGAGAAGACCCATTTAAGAAAAACATTTCGATTCATTAACTTAATGGTCATATTTGCATCACATATACAAATCCCAGTATGAGAACCTGACTGGACATGTGATCGGGAGCATATCTCCTCGTCCATATCCAGCTCAGGTTGTCCACGGGGGGCACATCTTTTTCATACATTTCCGGCAAGCATATAGCGTACATCTCCATTACTTGTGTTGAATCGCATGCACCATCACATTGTAAATGCTCAGACACAGAGGAGAAGCCCGGGCAAGATACTACTACGTGTCGGTTTTGATTCCCAGTTGCCTTAGAGACCCTGAAAATCTCTGGTGCTTTTGAAAACGGAGAAAGGAAAAACAGACAAAGAAAGGAACATAATTATATACACAACATGATTACAGGGAGCCGGGAAGTAATATGGCAAATAATGAAAGCTTCAGCTCACCTGTGCAGACCAAATTGCTGGAAACAACAGAACATTGTCTCGAAACGGAAGCTGCTTTTTGTCTGGTCTCTGGCAGTAAAATGTCTCATCTGGGAGGGTTTTTTTTTAAAAACTTTTAAAAATTAGAAAAGTAATTCCATCCAAATGACATACAGTAGGAATTTATAAAATATCAATTATTTACCTCAGTTAATTCTTGGGGCCCACCAGTGGAGTTGATTCTTGGGGACCACCATTGGTTTTGATTCTTGGGGCCCACCATTGGATTTGATTCCTGGGGCCCACCAGTGGAGTTGAGTCTTGGGGCCCACCAGTGGAGTTGATTCTTGAGGCCCCACCATTGGATTTGATTCTTGGGGCCCACCAGTGGAGTTGCTTCTTGGGGCCACCAGTGTAGTTGATTCTTGGGGCCAACAGTGGAGTTGATTCTTGGGCCCAGCAGTGGAGGTGATTTTTAGGGTCCACCAGTGAAGTTGATTCTAGAAACCCACCATTGGATTTGATTCTGAGGGTCCCCCAGTGGAGTTAATTCTTGGGGCCCACCAGTGGAGTTGATTCTTGGGGCCCACCAGTGGAGTTGATTCTTGGGGTCCACCAGTGGAGTTGATTCTTGGGGCCACCAGTGGAGTTGATTCTTGGGGCCACCAGTGGAGTTGATTCTTGGGGTCCACCAGTGGAGTTGATTCTTGGGGCCCACCAGTGGGGTATATTGTTGTGGCCCACCATTGTATTTGATTCTTGGGACCACCAGTGGAGTTGATTCTTGGGGTCATCATTGGAGTTGATTCTTGGGGCTCACCAGTGGAGTTGATTCTTGGGCCTAGCAGTTTAGGTACTTTTTAGGGTCCTACAGTGAAGTTGATTCTAGAAGCCCACCATTGGATTTGATTCTGAGGGTCCACCAGTGGAGTTAATTCTTGGGGCCCACCAGTGGAGTTGATTCTTGGGGCCCACCAGTGGAGTTGATTCTTGGGGCCCACCAGTGGAGTTGATTCTGGGCCCACCAGTGGAGTTGATTCCTGGGCCACCAGTGGAGTTGAGTCTTGGGGCCCACCAGTGGAGTTGATTCTTGGGGCCACCAGTGGAGTTGAGTCTTGGTGCCCACCCGTGGAGATGATTCTTGGGGCCACCAGTGGAGTTGAGTCCTGGGGCCCACCAGTAGAGTTGACTCTTGGGGCCACCAGTGGAGTTGAGTCCTGGGGCCCACCAGTGGAGATGATTCTTGAGGCCCACCATTGGATTTGATTCTTTTGGTCACCAGTGGAGTTGATTCTTTTGGTCACCAGTGGAGTTGATTCTTGGGGACCCAACAGCGGAGTTAATTTTCGGGTCCCACCACGGGAGCTGATTTTTAGGACCCACCAGTAGCATTTATTCAGGCGGCCCACCCTACACCGCTACTGTACTTGCCTCTAGTACTCTTGCTCTTGCTTTTTGCCCCTTTCTCTCTGCCTTTTTGCCTAAACCAAGGATGTATAAGCAGTGTAAAAGAAACTCCAGTTCTGCCATGCTCAAGTACCCATCAGAGGCTTCTCTTGTTCCCCTGTGTATAAGGCCTTTATACATTTAAAGCTGCAAGAAAAAAGAATTACAGAACTATTTGGAATTATCTGGATTTCTGCACAGGTTACTATCTAAATTTTCGGTTTAAGCCAAATTTTTGCAAAATTCACAATTATACGTAATCTTTTTATGTTTAACTGTATCTTTTTTAACGGTTTTGCATAAGTCATGCAAATAAAATTCAATTATACATATTATAAAATCCTAATGAGCAGTTGTACCGTTCATGTCTTTTATTGGGCACAGTGAGTAAACATCCACAGTGCAGGGAGAAAAAGCAAGGAACTACTTTAATTTAATTTACAATAATTAGCTTTTAAAATGTAGGGACAGGTACTTGCAAACTTTTTCTAAATACATTGCTTTGTTGATTTTTTTTTTTGGACAAGAGATAAAAAGATTTTATCTCCTCTTAGAGCACATAGGTTTCTGGTTGCCATCACCTCTCTCACCCTCCCTTCCATGCTTTCTTATCTCTCATTGCTCTAAGCTACTGTCACTCTCTCACTCCGACCATGGTGAGTCACCTCCTGCAGAGTCTTGTCTCTAGTAATGGACTTTGAAAACCTCTTATTTAGCTAAATAAACACTTGCCTGAGTGCTGTACTTTATTAATCTCCTGCACTTGTTGTCAGTGTAATAGGAAGAGCTGATTTGTCAATCATTGCTGTAGACGTGTCTACAGCTTGAACAGAATGTGTGATTCTAAAGCTGGCTGTAGCTGTGAAACTGCATGGTTAGAACACTCCTTTAATAATTTATGGATCCCCCTTTAATAGGAAACATCTCCACTAATGTTCCTGGAATTGATTGATTTTAAGTTTGATAATGGTTAAACCAAATCTGTGAAAAAATCCCAAACCTAATTTTTTTTCTCAAACGCTATCCCTAACAGTAACCGTCACCATAAATTGGGGTTAGGATTTGGGTTTTCTACGGTTTTTAGGGGTTCCCTTATTAAACCATGGCGCTCTCAGTCTGGTTGTACTCCGAGTGCAGCATCAATTCTGGTGCAACACGTGACGTCCTTGATCAATGTCACCTTCAGTTACCATAACACATGGTAACATGTCAGATGTTGCACCAGAAGTCATGCAGCATTATCCCCTAAAACCATGTTAAAATCTTAACCTCAATTTAGGGTTGGGGGTCATTTTTTTTCCTTAAAGGGGTTTTGCCACGATGTAATGTTGACGTGGGATCCTCCAAAATGGGTATTTAATCACTTTTCTAAATACATGTGATTACAAAAAGTGAAGCCTGTGAGAGTTACAGCATTGCTCAGTCCCTCTTAGTTTCCTGAAAGTTTACATTAGACACGACCAGGACACTGACAGGAGCTGAACTGGCCGCGCTTGCATGTTTGCACTTCTTATCTGATGACAGGGAACATGAAGGAGCTTGCAAGTGCAGTGTATGAGTCTGTCTGCTGCATAGAGAATCCGCTGTTGTAATGTTATTATTTGAGTAAACTTTAGAGACGCTCCCTGTTTCCTTGCTCTCTGCTCACCCCCTCCCTCTCACCCCTGCAGCCATTCATGACTCAGCATGCTTTGTTAATATTCTCCCCTGAGCTGTTAAGAGATAAGGAACTCACTTTGTGGCAAAACCCCTTTAAGGAGAACAGATTGGCCAGCAGACAGGCTTTGAGAGCCTTCATTAAACAGAACAAAACACCTCTGGAACTTACTATATCAAATCTATTTTTTCTTAAATACAATTACAGTATCTCTTGGAGAACTCATTGACACAGCATTATTTATTACTTACTTTTCTCCCTGCACTGTGGACATTTACTTAAAGGTTGTCTTATTACAAAGATTAGCTTTCAACATGTAGGGAATAGTAAGTGAAGATGTTTTCCATATATATTGCTTTGTTAATCTTTTTTGTTGAGGAGCTACAAATGATTTTATCACCCTCTGAGGGCTTTCTGGTATCTCTAGTGACTGACCTGTTCTTTGCTCTCCCTCTGCTGTTTGTTCTATCTGATAGCAGGGATTGACATCATCACACAGGTCTCAGCACATAACTGCTGTCAGCCCGAGAGTTTGTGTGTTATCTGATCTTTCAGACAAAAGACACTAATTACTACTGTTTACTTTAGCTCTGAAGGTTCCTGGGTTCTCAGGAGATTGTTTATCTAATTAGCAGAGGTCTGAATACACTGAGCTCATATGATAATTATCCATAGCTTGACCAGGAAGTGACAGGATGCATGAATGAAATAATGCTGCTTTGCTCTATGAAGCTGTGAGATGAGACATCCCCTTTAAATGGGTTTTCTCACTATAGAGATTAGCTTTTAACATGAAGGAAACGTTAAATGAAGACTTTTTTTTTCAAATATATTGCTTTGTTTACTTCTCTTTGTTGAAGAGATGAGAAATGTTATCTGCTTTCAATGCACACTGGTTTCTCAGGTTACCATCCTGCTTTCCCTTTCTCTCTCTGCTGTTTGTCTTATCTGACAGCAGAGAGTGACGTCACCACTGGTCAGCACACTGTCTGCTATCTCTAACAAACAAAGGAAACTAATTCCAAGGCCAACATGTATGAACGGGGTTGTCAGGGGTATCATTAAAGGGGTTGTCTATGTTCATGAAATCCTCTTTGATGGCCACTTGCCGCTTTCAGCTATCAAACCATGCATGTGAATGAGGAGGGCGACGCTAGCGGCGTAGGAGATACATCGGCACAGAAGGTGTGATCTCGCTTCCTGCACCTCTTAAAGACGCGGCGAGTCTGGGCTTGCAAACAAACATGCCATCTGGACCTGCCGCAGGGGCCAACTGTTGCCACTGGGCAGGATAAATATCTGCCGGGAAGGGTCCCCCTGTGCTTGTCTGGCCCCCGGGCAGCCACCTATCCTGCCTAATGGGAAAAGAGGGCCCTGAACTTGGTACATTGTAACAAAACCCCAAAATGGTTGAATAAAACTTGTCCTTTAATTAAAAAACATATTGATGTCCAAGGTTCTCCATACTTTCTGGCGCATGCAAAAAGAGGAAAAAAGAGGGGGCGCACAATAGTGTTATACTGTTATAACAAATTTAGGTATTGAATACAGTTGGATTCTCACCTTGGGGTGTTGCGCTTATAATATAGAGGCACAACACTCATATGGGCTTGCGGGGCAATTTATATACCGTAGCCCTTAGTACGGCAGCCGCAGGTCACTGATGCTCCGCTCCGATGTCCGGTGGGAGAAAGATGCCAATGAAAAAGAAAAAATGGACCCGGCGCACGTGCAGAATAAAAAGCCCGAGCTAGAGGCTTTTACATTAAAAAAGTATTTATTCTTAAAAATGCAGGATTTTACTCTCACAAAATTAAAAACAAAACATACAGATTATACTTTACGCGTTTCGCGAGAGAGCCCTCGCTTCATCAGAAGTTTACATTTTATGGTGTTCAAACAGAATATATATAACGATACATGAGTTGCAATTGGATACACTTGTGTCTGCACCTGTGACGTGCAGGGGCGGGGGTTCAGTAGTGTTACTGAAAGACATTGGAGAAGAATGTGTCTATCTGAGAGATCAAAGAAACCATTGGACAGAGGAAATGATCAAGGGAAACATTGGATGAGAAGATGTCAGTCAAAGAGATAGAAGCATTGGAAAAAAAAAAAAAGGAAAGAAAATCCTTTGAAATGCAGGGAAGGAGAACTAAAGAGGAGCAATGTGAAGGAGCGTGATAATCAGTGATAACGTCATCTAGTTGTATTAGGTTTCAATTATAAATAGATTTGGTGCTTATATGCTCGTCCCCGCGATGTAGATAAATCACGGGGTGTATAAGTGACAATAAATATAAGTGTAAGTTCTTATCTAAGGGTGCTGAAAATTTAACCAATCGTGAATGGGGCGGGAGATATGGATGGGCCAATAGTAGGGCTCTGGCACAATTTAAAATAATAGGCGCTAAAATATCCAGTCTAGAGGGCGCCAAATGACATTCAAATGTTTAAGGAAAAAACATGATTGGTTAGCCCAGAGGGTGGGAGATATGAGCTGACCAATAAACAGAAGGGATCGAGGCTCCGCTGTGATTGATGGGACATGGGTGGTAATTTTAAAGCAGCCAATGGTGGCCAGGTTACCATGATTGGCTGCCTGAACTGCGGGAAGTTTAAATAGACCAATCATTGGGGGAGCTGCTCCTCTATGTGAAAATGCATAGGAAAAAACTACTTATTAAAAAGAACTAATAACAGCTGAATGGTCGTGATTGGTAGTGTTAATTGCGGGAGATATGGATAGACCAATCACAGAGGGAGCTACTTCTCTGTGGGGAAACACATAGAAAAATACATTTACTTTGAGAGACCTGATCACGGTCGTGTTCCGTGGATGAGATGGAATGCGGTTGCTAGGTTCACGGGAATAAAACTACCATAGGCAGTTTCACTGACACGTGGAATGTATATATTCACTTATAATAGAAATTTTTAGGTATACTGAATGAACATACTGATGAATACCCGAGTACCGGTATTCTACAGTGTAATGCCCACTAATAAATAATAAATAATATATTAATAAAAACATCACGGTGGTGTTACCAAGAATGAAGTCTGAATTTCAGAATCAAAATTATTGCAACGGACTTTTTATAAGGTGCACTTGCTAATACAAGGGAGTACAGCTCCTAGGGTAGTATATACTGGCGCCAAATATATATATTTGATTTATAAAGGGAAGGTTTTGGGTACTTCGAACAAAAGAATCATTTGTTCGCGCTAGTGTGATTCTCAATCGCAGAGGAAACTATTTCTATTAAGAGTAGTTATTCCTCCTATATATATATATATAGAAGATAAATAGTATTGGAATGGAGCAATAAAACTAGAAACTACGTTGCTAATGTTTCTACATGAGAATACGAATGATATAATTAAAGGACGAGTATAAAAAGGACAAGAATAAAACCACCAGTGTCAGTTTACACTGTTAGTGGTGAATAAACAAAAGTGGATTTTTTAAAAATAAAATAGCTCTGATACAGGTCCTAGATACATATGTGTGAACAATCACGCTATGTTTATATTTGATACACAACTTTGTATATATATATAATAAAAGACGATCAGTTCTTTTTTCTTCTTTCTATTGCTTGTGACTGTAGTTTCATGTCACAGAACTGCTAACTAAAATGTCGGGTCCTGACATGTTATAAATAAACTAAATAAACTATACATTCTGATATTCAGAATCTTGAAGTGTGGTATATTGTATTAGATGTAAGTTTAATATATGAGTTCAGTGGCGTCATTAAGGCCTTTAGGAGCTAATGTTTGTAGCCTGTAGATCCAATACATTTCCCTCTTTTGGAGGGCTTGTGAGCGATTGTGTTGTTCAAGAGGAATGGTATCTATAGGGGTAATTCTTATGGCTTTAAAATCTTTTTGATGGAAATCATTGAGGTGGCGGGAGACACTATGGAGCATGTCACCCCGTTTAATGCATGCCCTATGGCCATTGAGGCGGAGATGTAGGGGTCGGGAGGTTCTGCCCACATCCTGAATGTTGCAAATACAGTCAATCACGTAAATCACAAAATAGCTTTTACAATTGAGTTCATTGTTGATAGGATATGTTATTTGGGTGGTATTAGAAGTGATTTGTGTTTTTGTGCAAATACTTAGACAGCATAGGCACTGTGGAGAGCCGCATGGGGAACTGCCAGGGTTAAGGGGAATGTTCTTTGGAGTGTCCATAGGGTTTTTGATCCGGCTAGGGGCTAATAGATTTTTTATATTTGGAGCTCTCCTGTAGACGATTCCTGGTCTATCTGGTAACAATGGCCCCAAGAAAGGGTCTTTTTTAAGAATATGCCAATGTTGATCTAATGTGTTTTTAATTTTTGATCGGGAGGTATTGTATCTAGTGATTAGAGAAAATTGAATTTTTTTAGAAGTATTTTTCTCCTCATTTACTGTTCTTTTTTCCAAGCAATCTTTTTGGGATAATTTTTGAATTCTTTCTTTTGCATTTTGCAATAGATGCTCTGGATACTTTTTTTCTTTGAATCTGTTTTCTAAAATAGTAATTTGGCGTTCACAGTCGGTATCTTCGGTATACTTTCTGGCGCCTGAGAGCGTTTTGCGTTCGAAATGCGTCAGAAAGTATGGAGAACCTTGAACATTTTTAATACATTTTTGAATTAAAGAATATAGGCGACATGTATGAACGGGCTTTTCGCCTGTTTTTTGGAGTAACCTGTGCCTCCCGGCCCGAATCCCCCTGTCGGACGCAGGGATGCGATTGGCCAATTCAGAATACCTGCTCTTCTCTGTTTCCCCTTTTTCAGTTTACCTCATCACTCTACTAAGTGCCCCTAAAATTTCTACATGTATTTTTACATAGGGAGTAGCTCCCCCTATGATTGGCTGGCTCGTAATACCCGCCAGGAACCTGATTGGCTCAAAAAGCAGTAAAACCCATTTTAACCCCCTCATAGGAAAAATCTGTCTTATATGTCCTTTTTCCCCGTGCTAAACTATATTTACAAATTTAAGTCTTTCCATGATTAAGAAATAAAAAACATCAATTACACCTAATAGTTTTTTTAAATTTTCAGTTCCCAAAGGGAAAATTTAAAAAACACAATGACCATTTTTTTTTTCATACTAGTTTTAATAAATAACACACCTATATTTTTTTTTTTTTTTTGGACAAAATTTTGTAATTTTTTATTATCATTTTTTAAGGTATGTAAAAAGAAAAATTATGCCAAATGTAAAAAAGTAAACAATACACTCCCCCGCCTTTCCTTTTCCACGAACCTCCACGGGGATCTCCGGCTGGGGGAAAACAACACCCGTATTTTTGATTGTTGACCATGTACCCCCTTTTCCCCAAACGTATACCGACAACAAACTTCTCCTTTCTTTGAAGCCCGTATTGATGATCTTGATTGACAGCTCATCCAACTAGTCGGATTCTTTGATATGCTGATTGACGTTTCAGGCGACCTATACAAAAATACCATTCCATTTAAATATCCCAGTAATTTTTATTACGGCATAACCCTTGAGAAAGTGCCGGTATACGGAAACGCGTTGGGTTTCTATTGTCCTGATTTAGTTTAATGGTGCAGGGTCTATTCCCCTGCCACTTAAGAATTAAAGACGATCTTCCTATAGTCAGAGCCTGGGCTTTTTATCCTAATTCCACGTGCGCCGGGTCCGCCATTTATCTTTGGGATGCGATGTTTAGGCCACTTTCAGCTGCGCCCGTATGAAGGGGCGGGCAGTGTGGCGCGTGTGGTCCGCGCTGTAGCGTTCCAGGACGGGACGCGGCGCGCTCAGTATACTCCGAGGGCATGTACGATGGCGATCGCAAAGTGCGGCGCATTGCAGCGCTTCGCAGCTCCGACAGGCAGACCTGGTTGATTTTGGTCCTAAATAGCTCTGGCGGAGGCTAAGTGAAGC
Organism: Phyllomedusa bahiana; assembly: GCA_025379985.1. Lineage (NCBI taxonomy): Eukaryota > Metazoa > Chordata > Amphibia > Anura > Hylidae > Phyllomedusa > Phyllomedusa bahiana. The sequence goes on from JAODAL010011798.1 coordinate 20,546, forward strand.
GAGAACGGAACATGCAAGGAAGCATAGAAGATCGCAAGAGAAATCTCGGCACTCAGCTCCGTGCAGACAGGAGATGATCCAAAAAAATCGCTTATAAAGGCGGAAACATAATCAGAAAAGAGCTCAAACCTCAAAAAAAAAAAAAAAAAAATCACTTTCCAAAAATCTAGAACGGCCAACCATCGGAATAAGGATATTTTGAATTGCCGGGAAAATACAGTAATTCCAATACTGTAAGCTTATTCTCATTGACGGCATAAACCACCAATCAGACTATTGAAGCGACAGTTACCCATTATATCCTAATGGAGAAGTTTTGACCAATCAAAATCAAGAGTCGGACAGTTTTCAAAATACAGTAAAATACAGAAAAGTAGCTGATTGGGTTGACTAGCGGGGCTTGGCTATCCCTAGCCATCAGAGCGCGAGAGCTTACTTCTCCCATTGGTAGTCTATGGAGAGATCGGCGCAATGCAATCTCGCTCTCAGCGCCGTGGCGCATGGAGTAAAAAATAAAAAACGCATTTTAATTAAGTGTAAAAACATTATCAGATAAAGCGCTGAAACTTTCTCTAAAGTAAATCCTGTTAAATCCCAAGACAACGCGTTTTGTCGCCGAGACCCGGCGCTACATAGGGATATTGGCAATAGAGAGAACGGCCGGAAATACAGTAATCAAATTTGTTTAAGCTCTCTTCTGATTGTGCGGGCATAAACCCAGCCAATCAGAATTGGAGCACATGGCCCAATTTTTTTTCAAACTATGGAGGATATTGACCAATCAGAAATAGGTGACAGGGACCCATTCTAACCTATGGAGAAATATTGACCAAGTCATAATTCACAAGGTCGGGACAGTTCAAAATATAGTAAAAAGGCAGAAACGAGCTGATTGGTTGAAGCGGCGGGGGCTGGTCCAGCTTAGCCAATCAGAGTGCGAGATACTTTCTCAGCCCCCGCTGCTTCAACCAATCAGCTCTTTTCTGCCTTTTTACTGTATTTTGACCGTTCCCCCTTTGAATATGATTGTCAATAATTTCTCCATATGTTGAATTGGGCCACTGTCCCGCTCCAATTCTGATTGAGGACTGGTTTTTATGCCGACCAATCAGAATAGCTTAAACAATTTGAATTACTGTATTTCCCGGCAAAATCACTCTATGCAATTCCCTATGTTGCGTCCGGACTCGACCCCGAAAACGCGTTGTTAGGATTTAAAAACTGCTTTATGTTTATTAAAGTTTTTCAGCGCTTTATCAGAGAATGGTTTTTACACTTAAAAAAATGAATTATTATATTCATACTCCAATGGCCGCACGGGTGCCAGAGGCGCACGAGATTCAGTGAGCGCCCATCACACCATAGACTACAATGGGAGAAGAAGCACGCGCACTGATTGGTCAGGGATAGCCAAGCCCACCGCTACACATCCAAACATCTCTTTTCTGGCATTTATACTGTCTTTTGAACTGTCCCCGCCATTGAATTTGATTGTGCCAAAACTCTCCATAGGAATTATAATGGGTCCTTTGTCGCTCCTATTTCTGAATGGCTGTTTTAAGCCGACCAATCAGAATATCGTAAACACCGTAATTTGAATTACTGTATTTCCCCCTGGCAAATACATTCAATTGCAATTCCCGAATGTAGCGCCGTCTCGGCGACAAACGCCTTGTTTCGGTATAGAATTGAATTATTTTACTAGAATTTCACTTCTTTTTCAGAGAATATTTTACAACTAATAAAAGATTTTTATTCCTACTCATGCCGAGCACGGCGCTGAGCCACACGAGAATTTCATTGCGCCGATACTCACCATAACTACAATGTGGATAAGTAGCCCGTGCACTGATTGGCCGAGATAGCCAAGCCCCCGCTAGTTCAACCAATCAGCTCTTTTCTGCATTTAGTTACTGCATTTTGAACTATATCCCACCTTTGATTTTGATTGGTTCTAACTTCTCCATAAGGCTATAATGGGTCCCTGGTCGCTCAATTCTGATTGGTCGGCGATAGCCAAGCCCCCGCGCTAGCTCAGCCAATCAGCTCTTTTCCTGCAAGTTGTTACTGAATTTTTGAACTGTCCCGCCTTTGATTCTGATTGGTCATAAGTTCTCGCATAGGTTTTAATGGGTCACTGTCGCTCCCTAATCTGATTGGCCGGTTTCTGCCGACCAAATGAGGAAAGCTTTTCCGAATTTGAATTACTGTATTTCCCGACAATTTCCAATATCCTAAATTCTTGAATTAGGAATATGGAAGTGTTTTTTTTTTATTATATTTTATTTTTGATTTTGAGCTCTTTTCTGAGAATGTTTCCCGCCTTATATAAGGGCGATTTTTTTATTCATACTCCGCACGGACATCTTTAATGATATTCTCGCTGTTTTCCCCAGCCTGTCGCTAATCGTGAATACATGTGAGGCGCAGTCGCGCACATCGCCCAAGTCCCCGCACTGTGGCCCCACACACTGGCGAGCCACAGGGAACTTTCCCGCATGTATGAGTGCACTACCTTCGGGCGGCGAATCAAGTCGCATCGCCGCACTGCGCCTATTCCCGCCTGCGCCCCACACACTGGCGAGGCACAGCGGACTTTACATGGAATGTTGAGGCGCGCCCCGCGTCCTACATAAATCGAGGCGCGAAGAATTCGCCCCTGAAAAAAAAATAAAACCGGCGGAAAGTTGCGCCCCGACCCGGCGAGAATCATACATGTCGCCCTATGTTTTTATTCTAGAATTTTTTGGTGCCGAATGTTTCAACCTTTTTCGGATTTTTTTACATTGTTTATACCTGTATCCGATGGGTTTACTCCATTGGCATCATTTGGACATATGAGGAGTTACCCCTAGGAACTGAAAACCTCAACATTTTGGTGAGCGCAAGCTTTATTTTCTATATATTTTGGTCCATTGTGGTGCATTTCAGATATAAACATATTTATTATGCACATAACATACTTTGTGCAACTGTTTAAATAGGGGAGTGGTTTAGGTAAATGTAGGCGTGTCTTAATGGGAAAAGGGTGTGTCTTTAATGCAGCAATCAGGGCCAGAAACGACTTACCCCTGACCCTTTTGTAGCCTGATCTCCAGAGTGAGGTGAAAACTCACCATCAAGTATAGCTATCACATATGTCCACTTGTCTAGGCCGTTTGAGAGAGGAAATCCAGCCCTTGTTGGTCCCATTCCTTTAAAGGGGTTGTCTCACTACAAGGATCGCTGCTAAAGATGTTGCAAAAACAAGTCACTTTGCAATATGTGTCCATTAATAGTGTCCTACCTATTCCTAGATATCCCCTCTTGTATGGGCTGCAACAGCTTCCTCAGGTCTCTAAGGCTACAGACCTGTTCAATCTCTCTTGATAGGCTGCCAGCACTGGTTGCTATAGCTACAGACCTGTTCAATCTTTCCTGATAGGCTGCCAGCGCTGGTTTCTATAGCTACAGACCTATTCAATCTCTCCTTATAGGCTGCCAGCACAGGTTGCTATAGCTCCAGACCTGTTCAATCTCTCCCGATAGGCTGGTTGCTATAGCTACAGATCTGTTAAATATCTCTTGATAGGCTGCCAACGCTGTTGCTATAGCTACAGACCTGTTCAATCTCTCATGATATCCTGTCAGCACTGGTTGCTATAGCTGTAGACCTGTTCAATCTCTCATCATAGGCTGCCAGCACTGGTCGCTATAGCTACAGACCCTGTTTTGGATTCTCCTGATAGCTGCCAGCGCTGGTCGCTATATCTACAGACCTGTTTTGATCTCTCCTGATTAGTCTGCCAGCACTGGTCGCTATAGCTACAGACCTGTTCAATCTCTCCTAATAGGCTGCCAGCCCTGGTTGCTATAGCTACAGACCTGGTTTCTACTGCAGACTACAAGAAGCCAATAAACCCGCCCCTGAGTTTAAAATGAAACCAGGAAAACAGGAATGAGGTGAGATGAATCAATGTAGTGAGACAACCCCTTTAATTCCTGGTTGACAACAGTCCATATAAGTCTCTGCACTGAGAAACTGCATTGTGGGAAAAAAAGAGGTGAAGAATAGACACGGATGGGATAAAGAGGGGGAAAACAAACACCAATGGGAGCCCAATTTGATGTTTGTTGAAGGGCCCTTTCACTACACAGGTTTACATGTGACACTGGTGGTAATAGGAAGAGGTGCTGGATGTAACACTATGTAACAACGGACCGGTTCACATTCGCATTGAAAGTATCGTTCGGAACTTTCGCTGTAGAGGCGACGCCCCATCCGTTAAATGATGGACACCAATGGCTACTGGCTGCAATGGGGTTTATTGGGTGCACTATTTATATAATGCTGCACTATTATTACCAAAATCTGCACTGAAGGCTCCGAACCTACAATGAAGAAGTGAACCAGGAATAAGTTTGCGGTGATTTTTTTTTTTTTTACATTTATTTATTAATTATTCACATATTATTTCTATATAATAAGCTTTACAGCTCCTTCTCCACTTGTTATTGAAGCTCTGAGGACCGCCGCGTGATAATCTACATATCCCGAGGCTAAACGGGACTATCGCGCGCTTCATACGTGATGTTTGGCGACACAGAACACAAACCTGTCAAATCCCAGTTTGCACTCTAGTCCCCCCTGTGCTTTAGGGTGACGTGAGAATATCTATTATTCACACCTTTGTTATAAATTCACTTAAGGAGTTTTTCTCAATACTCCGCTCGGCTTTTAAGATAGCTAAATGACAGATATAACGGCGCACATTACATTGATCAGCAGCAGACAATCAGTGCCGAGATTCAGAGCCGAATCTGATGGGTAATCTTTCCAAAAACTTACATTTAGGACATTTAAAAAATAGATTTTTGCTAAATACAATTCATTATCTTGGAGACTTTTGACTACAATGGAAATAATTTTCCCATGAACAATGACGCAATTTATACTGACTGTTATGGAAGTCGGGCTAAGTTGATACAAAGGGAGATATGGAAGAAAGTTTTTTTGGGGCGTTTTGTGGTGTAAAATGCGTCGGGGTGTGTGCGGGGTGTGATGTTTATTATATTTACTATTTTGCCATAGGCAAACTTAAACTCTACAGTTTCTCTATCTTATAAACACTACAAACGTAACTTTTAATTATATCTAACTCATAACCTTTTTTTATTTCTAATACACACTATTTAAAAACCTGATCTCTATCCTCATCATTTAAACCCTTGCTTCTGAAAGAGGGAATAACTCCCATTCCTATCATCAAGTCTGGTGGACACCCCACCAATTAACAGGAAGCCTTATATCTATAGCAAAGTATACTTCAGTAAGGATCCCAAGCTCAACTACTTGGGCAGTCGTCCCTAATCTCATAACACAGAACAAATAAGGCCCCCTGTGACACACCGTCTGCAGCAGGTTGACACCTTGTAGACAGAGGGTGAAGAAGATCAACAATTTAAAACGTCCTGCCTGACCTCGCCGCCCGGGGTTTCCCCGCTAACCGGGCTTTATAAAGGGGGTTTAGGGGTTTCCGACCCCACTTTGTGTCGGGAGCTCACTTCCCTTTTATATCATGTTAGGAAAAACCCCTTTTGGGTTGGCTCCCCAAAATTTAGCCAAAGAGAATCCACTTAAAGCCCACCCCCCTTCCCCCCCCTTGCAACACTCAAAACCCATGCCCTTTCTAAAGTTTGCCCCCCTGCCCCAAAAGACCAACAACCTTAAAGAAAATTTTAACCATCCCCAATAAGGGGTTTGGGCCCCCCAACTTCCGTACGGCCCCTTTCCCCCAATGCACTGCCCAACAAACCCCTTTCACCCCTGACTGTGATGGGCCCCCGTCTCACTTTCTCAAATTATTGCAACTTTTTTCCTCACCTAGAATGAATAACAACTAGGTTTCACATTACACAGCACCGGGCCATTTTTTGTCAATTCCCATAACCCCCCTTCTTTTAATATCAAATATGCATTTTCCCAGGGGAAAAATGAACTCCACTGTACAATAGACCACTTTTCTATTATTTCCCATAAAGTCTTCTCCTAAAAAGTAATATGCAAAATTTCATTCCAAAGAGCTGCGGGGCCCCTTTAAAAATACATTTTCCCAACTGAATTGAAAAAGTATTTTCCTCAAACAAATATTCATAAATTTCTTCCTTTCAAAATGTAATATTCATACCCCTTTTTAATAATACTGTTAGGCTCTATGGCTAGCCCCCCCTCCCCCCCCACAGTTTTCCCTCAAAAATTTCCCCCCATTAAAGGGTTTCTCTCCAAACGGCTTCCCAGCTAGCCATTAAATTTCCACCATACCCCAAAATTTGGGACCCATGTAAAACCCTCCGTATCCTAAAAATGCCCCCGGGCATCCAGCTGAAACCCCGCCTCGCATTAAACCAGCGCCGAAAAGCAGGAACAAAAAATCTTTTTACATACTTTAGTACTTTACTTAAATATTTCCCTTGAAAAAAAGAATATAATGCATCCCAAATTTTTTAAAAATTAAAAACCGGGGGGGGCCAAAAAAAACGTGATGAAACCCTGTCTTCATTACAGGCCCGGGGGACAATGAGGAAAAACGTAGAGGAAAAAGGGGGAGGGGAAAGAAGGGGGGAGGGGGGAAGGGGGGCGCGAAGGGAGATGGAAGGGAAGGGGGGGAAAAAAAAAAAAAAGCAAACAAAAAAAAAAAAAAAAACACAAAATTATGAACCCCTGATGCTTCCATATTTCATATAATTTAGCTGGCTATATCCATTTTGACCGTACTTAACCCACATATATCATGTTTCTTAAAAAAATTTAAATTTTTAAGGAATCAGCAAGATAAATTTAAAAGCCAAAAATGAAAACCTTTCATTTAGGCCTTTGGTTTCAATTTTTTGAGCCCGTGTATCCATTTTCCCCTTTCCTGAAAACAAAAACAACCCAAATTTCGCCCTTTCTTTCCCCTAGCTTTTTTCAAAACATATGCCCCCAAAAATTTTACCCCACCTCTATTTTCGCCATTATGTACTTCCAAAATGGTCTTGCTAGGGGGTGCCCACCTCTATTTTTTAAATAGTATCAGTTGTTTCGGATCCGACGACGAAACTCCTGTATTTTTTTTTCCCCACAAAAGTTTCTTGGGGCGGGAAACCCCTTGCCCCTAAAACCCCCCCTCGGGTTTTAAAATTTTGTTTTGATTGTTTTTATCTCAAATTTTCTCTTAAAATGGGTTTAACAAAATTTTTATTTTTTTCCATATGAATGGACAAAATGAAAAGTTTCCCAGGGATATAAACCTACCCCCGGAGGGGAAACCCTGTTTTTTGCCACCCCCTCAAAAATTGACTTTTGTACAAATTCACCCTAAAATTTCTTCCTTTTTTATAATTTAAACACTAGGGAAATTTTAGAAATCCCCCTCAGAAGAAAAACGGGAATCTGCCCCCAGAATGTCCAAGGGTCTTCAAAGGGAAAAGCTCTCTTTTCATTAGCTCTTTCATAAAAGGGTTTACCTATACAAGGGAAATTAAATCGGGTTTTTTCTTTTATTTTTTTAAGGGATTAATAATTTTCCTCTGTCACGGGCCCAAAGCCCTATAAAACGCCTTCCTAAAACCCCATTTTTTAGGAAAAACCCCCCCTTCCCCTGAAAAACGTGCATTTAACTTTTTTTCCCCTTTTCTTCTTTAAAATCCTCTAATGTAAACAATTTTTTCCGAGCCCTAAAAAATTTGGCCTAGGGAAAAACCCCCCTTTTTTTTTGTGAAGGTGGATAAAAAAACAGAAAAATTTAAAACAAACTTTTGGGAAAAAAAGCCAAATTTTCCAAAATTACCTTTGCCCTGAATCGGTTTTTTTTCATCCAACATAATTTCAAAGATCCAAAAAATTTTTTTTTCCCTCCCTTTTAAAAAATTTTAAATTTGGGGAATTTCACCCCCAATTTCATTATCAAAAAAGTCAGATACAAAATCCGGGAATAATTTTCACCCCCAAAAATCCCAAAAAATCAGAATTTTCATCAATAAAGCCCCCCAAAAAAAAAAATCCGATCTTTTGAATTTTTCAAGGTGTTCGGGAAAAAACCCAATAGCACCCTTTCCCCCCAAAAACCCTAAAAATAGATTAGCAAAACTTTTTTGCCCCCGGGAACACCCCCAGGGCGGCGCCTTTTTTTGGTGAAAAAAAGGTGCCATCAAACAAAAAATTTTATGTGTCAAACAAAATCCAAAAACTGTAAAACAAAATCTTTGTTTTTTCCCGTAAAATTTGTGAAACCTTTCTTGTGTTAAAAAAAATTACTTGTTTGGCTTTCAGGCCCAGGTCATGTATGATTTTCTGATATGGGGTTTTTTCCCGTCTAAACTTGCAAAAAGTGTACTTCACTCCCCAAGTCGTTAATTCCCCTCCAGTGTCCTTCTTTATTTTTAAAAATATGAAGGGAAGGGCCCAGGGGCCCAAAGGGGCATAAGTATATGTCAAAAACGTTTTTAGGTCCTTGTGTTAAATTGTTTCTCCCTTGAGCTATCGGTCTTCCTGGAATTGGCACCAACCTTTTATCACTTTTGGGGTTTAAGCATAAAAGGTAGAAATAGTAGGATTTCACATTTTAGCAAAAATTTCTTCTCCCCCTAAATAATTAATTTTTTCTAAATTTTCCCAAATCCAAAATCCTTTTCAATTCCTTCAGTACTCATTGGTTGGGTCTTTTGGAAGCCCCCCTTTATATGGGTTTTTGAATACCAATTTCTCTCAACCCTCACTCCAAAAGTCACTTTTATTTAAGATGACAATATTTCCCCCCTTGTCAAATGGGGGTTGAATTTCTATCCCCCCTGTTAGAATTTTAAATTTCCCGCCCAAAAGCTACTTCTTCCTCCCCTTTTTTAAAATTTTAAAAAAGGGGGTTTTTCGTCTGAGTGCTTTAATTTTTTTTTATGGGGCTTTTGTTTTTACTCTTTTCCCCAAACTTATCCAAAAAAATTTATATGTTATATCGGAGGGTTTTTCCAAAATTTTGGGGTTCAAATTTTTCAAAGGTATATTAGAATTATTGGGGGGTTTCCCTTTACCTTTTAACCGCAATTGTTTTAAGATCACCCAATGTTTTTCCTCTAGGGTTTTCCCAAAAATTTTTTTCAAACATTACTTTTTTATTTTAAGATATTTTTTGCAAAACCCAAATTTTAGCAAAAAAAAAGGGTTTAAATCTTTTACCCATACCAAATTTATTTAAAATTTTTAGGGGAAAGAACGTAAAACCGTATACAACACCTTTTTTTTAATTTTCCCTTAAAATTTTGAGAGGATTTAAATTTAATTTACTTGTAATGCTCCAAACCCCTTGTTATTTTTTGAATTCCCCCCCTTTTCGTCCCCCCCAAAAGAATTTCCCTTTGGGGGTTCTTTAAAAAAAATGGTTTTATTTGGTCTTAATTGAGTTTGGGGCTTTTTGTTATAACCTGTCCAAATTTTTTGCCCCCTGGTGGCGTATTTGTATTGCCCTTTTTAAAAACATTACCTGTGCCCCCCCCCACCAGGCCACCCCACCCACAGGAAGCAGAAAAAGGACCCCAAATTTATTTGATCCCCCTGAACCCCCCTCCATTGAAATCTCCTGAGGGTTTTTTGATCTTGCACTGCCTGATGAAGAAATTTTTTTTGCGTTTTCTTATTTGTCCAAACCCCCTTCCCTTTTTCTGACCTTTTCCCCCAGCCATTTTCTTCCCCCCGCGTAATAGCTATTAATAAACCTGTGGGGGATTCTTTCCACAGCAGAAAGCCCCGGAATCTGCAGATTGAATACAGATTGGGTTTGGGAAAGGGAAATCTATAAATTTTTTTCCCAAAAAAACCGGAAATTGGGTTTTCAAAGTCCCTTTTTAATCCCCCCAGATATTTGTTATGTTTCCTTTCCTTAAATTTTTCTCTTTAGAGGGGTTTTTATGTTTCGTTTAATTTTTGTTCTTTTTCAGAGAAAACTGGATGGGGCCCCAAAAATTATTAATCTCCACTATTTTCCTGATTTGGTTGTTCAAAATTTTTAAATTTTTTGAATGAAAATTTTTCCTAATTTGACAGTTTTTTCATAAAATTTTTTGTGAGCATTTTAGTTTGCGTTTTTCCCACCCCCTTGATAAAAATGGGATCCTTCCAAAAATTTTATTTGGGCTTTAGGCTAATGTAATCCTCTATACACAATTTGTTGGTGTAATTTTTGTCTCTAGACTGGGGTACTTTTTACAGCCCTTTCCCCAAAATTTTTTTGTTTGTAAGTTTTATTTAATTTTGGGAAAGGGTATATGGATGTTAGCTTTATTCAATGGAAAAAGGTTTTAAAATTGAAAATCTACATTAGCTTCCTGTGAAAAAAAAATCCAAAAAAAATTTTTTGGGCTCAAAAAAACCCGCCATTTCCCTAGATTCCCCCCTTGAACATTCCTGTTTTACCCAAAATTGTCCCCCATAATTTTTCCAAAAAATTGGGAAACCTCGCAAGAGAAAAAAAGAGTGACTTTTTGACACTAAAATTTTCTATTTTTGCCATAGGCCCAAATTAAACTCTATCTTTTTCTATCAAAAAAAACCCCTAAAACGTTTAAATTTTAAATTTTTATCCCCAACTCTTAAACCTCTTACACACTATTTTAAAAACCTGATTTTCTATCCTCATCCCTTTAAAACCCCTTTTTTCTTCTGAAAGAGGGAAAATTAACCCCCCCCCCCCCCCCCCCCCCCTTTCTATAATCCCAAATCCTTTGGGGGAACCCCCCCTATTTAAAAGGAGAGCCCCTTTTTAAAACTATAGCAAAGTACTAGCTTTTATTTAAAGGGGTTCCCCCAACCAAATAAATTGGGGGAGTTTGTCCCCAACTCATAGAAAACAAAAACAAATAAGGGCCCCCCTTGGGGAACCGTCTTTCAGCAGGTGGAACCCCCCCTGTAGACAAAGGGGAGAGATTTACAATTTAAAGTAAAGGGCCCGAACATCGCCCACAGGGGTTTTGCCCCTAACCTGGCTTTTTTCAAGGATTAAGGTCCGATCAAATGTGGTCTGGGGCTCCCTTCCTTTTATTAATCATTTTTAGGGTTTAAAAACCCCATTCAGGTGCTCACCAATTAGGGACTGGAAAGGCCCCTTGCAGACTTTAAAAAGTGGGCCCAAATAGATCCATTTGCTATCCTTTCAAAGGGTACTTTTTAAAGATTTGGGGAAAGGGGACCCGAGGGCTCCGAAAATGGGCATCGGAAATGTTTAACCCGGCCTCGGGGCAGGGTCACATACCGCTTTACGTCAGTGTTTTCACCCCTGGGCCAAAAAAAACCCCCGGCAGAAATGCGCTCTTTGGTCCCTTTTCCATACTAAATTCCCCCCTAACACGTGCTTATGGAAAAGGGTCTAAACCAATTTTCCCGTAAGGGGTGGGGTACCCCCCTATTGTTCCACAAACCCCCCCCCGAAAATTTGTCAACCTGGTATAAACTCAGTTGATGCCATATGGGGGAACATTTTTATCGGCCCCTGGGTATTTAGGCACCCCCCTTTTTGCCCCTCACATTTTTTCCCCGGCTTTTACCCAAATGGGATTTTCTGGTTTAGCCAGGGGCCCGGGAAATTTTCCCTTTAACCTTTTAGGGCCGGGCCCAAAATTGCCCTTCCTCTTGTTCCTCCCTTCACCAGTCAAACAGTAGGGGGAAAATTACCCCCATTCTCCGTGGGCAAACCCCCACCCGGGTGGAACCAAAGGAATCGGGTCAAATTTGGTCCCCCGGGGACACATGGCATACTTTAACATCATTTTTAAAATTACCGTGGGGCGGGGGGACAATTTTCTTCCCGCCCAAAGTCCCCCGAAAAAGGGGGAAGTCTTTTCCCTGGATCACCTTAATTTAAAAGGGGCCTGACCCACACCCCCCTGTGAGGCAAAAACCCACCCAAGGGGTGTGGCAAAACCAAAAAGGGGGGGGAATTTTTGGGGGCAATACCCCCAAGGGTCTCGAGCTTGACTAGGGCAGGTGGGGTTTTTCCTTGGGTGTCCCCATGCCAAAACAAGGCCCCTTTCCAACCCCGTTTCCCGGAGTGATTTTTTAGGGTCCAAAAAACTGGCGGTTGCACCATGGTTTACCAAAACTCCCCCGGGGTTCCCGGGGGGAGCCGTTTCCCCATAACATTCACCCTTTGATACACAGCTGCCGATCAAAGGGCTCTGAACCTTTTCTGAAAAGCACCACAGGGCCCGGGCAAACAAAAGACCTCCGCCTAGCTGGTCGGGAAACCCCCAAACGGCTAAACTGGGGAAGGGGGGGGAGTTTTCGGGGGAAATGCCCAGGGCCTTTACCAAACCGGGGCCCCCCAAAGTATGGGGGGCCCCGGTCCCCCTTTAGCCTCCCCTGGACCGGGGCCCGTCCATTTTTTGGGGCCCCTTTTCCCCCCCAAAGGGGTCCCCCTCTGAGCAAACCCCCCTTTTGGGGCACTTTTCAACCCCCTTTTATTGGGCAGTCTACCAGATTTTCCCGGGCAAGGCCTTCCCCCGGGGTTTGGACGCCCGGGGGGGGCTGCTTTAAAACAAGTCCCCGGTGGCCCTTTGTTTCCCGTTTGACCCTTTTAAACCCGTTGCAAGGGATCGTTGGGGTCCCTTGTCCAACCCAGCCTGGATCCCAGGAGGGCAAAGGGAAACCCACGAACTTGTTTTAAAAGAAATCTTTCCAAATATTTGGGGAGGTTTTGACTCCCCGGGGTTGGGAGCCAATTTTTTCCAAACCAAGTGGGTCAGGGGTTTTTCATCTTGAGAGCGCGCGGGAAGATGGTCCAAAAAAGTCCAAATTTTTGGGGCAAACCCCTCGGGCTGCACCCTTGTCGTTTTCCCCCTAAGCGAGCCAGGGATCTCGCCTTTTTTAATTTCAGAAAAGGCCTTGGCGTCTTGCTAAATGAGGTCGAAAAACCCCCTTCTGCGGCCCCCCCATTTTGGGGAAAGGCCCCAGCACTTCAGGGCCCCCTGAGCCATCGGAATTCCCCTTGCTCAGCCACTTTTAAAGGGGCCCGTAAGGGAGGCCCCGACGTCATCTGTAGCGTCATTTTCTGCAGGGAAGACGCAAAGGGGGGCCCCATGGGTGGGGGAAGCCCAGCTTTTGGGATTCTTGGGCCCTTTTGCGCCACAGCCCCGGGCTTGCTCTTGGAGGGTTTCCTTTTTAATGTGTTGCGCTCCTTTAAGGCGAGACGTTTTTCTTTCTAGGGGAGGCATTGGGGTTTTGGGGGCCCGGGCCCTCATTGGGTCCTTTTGCACCTTCCCCCGCTGGTTCGCTATCTTTGGGTGAAGGCTTTCTGTTTCCTGGATTAAAATGTTTTAAAAGTTCATCCATCCGGTGGTCTTGATTGCCTTTCGCAGCCCGCAGCTTTCCCCCGGACATAGAAGGTAAGCGGTAACCCAAAAACTTTTTCAAAGGGGCCCTTCCCTTAGCAACAATTTCGAAACCCCGGTTTTTTAAACACCCCCCTGTTTGTCTCTTTAAACGTTGTCTGCCCCGATCCCCAAGCAAACCCTTAAAAGGGGGGGGTTAACAACACTCAGGTAGCAGGCCCGGGGTTTGGGAAAACAGAGGACAGGGGCAAAAGCAATTTAAAAAATCCAAGTCCAGGCTGTTCCCCGGGGTTTTTTTTTAAAAGGAAACCCCAAAATAAAACAGCCTTAAAGTTTAGGAAATATTTCAAAACAAAATCCCCCTCGGCTGGCTCTTAAATAAACGGGGAAAAAATTGGGCCCCCGAAATACCCGCAAAAAAGGGCACACTCAGTTTTTCCCCTCTTTTACAGAGACCCTTTACATTTCCATTAAAAGGGCTGCTTTCCCTGTGGCTTGTAGCATTTTCCCCCATCACAGCCAGACAGGCCTGCAGACCCAGGCTTTAAAAGGCCTGAAGCCCCCCCCCCCACCTGGGGGGGGTGGGGGGGGGGCCCCCCCCCCAGCTCTTTTTTGACCCACTTTCCCGGAAAAGCCCCAAACCCCAAAAACAAGCGGGGGTTGTAACCCGCTTTATTTTAAACATGTCCGGGAAACCTTAGTGCTACTGACACACCAAAAACTGTGGGGTTCCCTTCACCGAGTTTCCCCGGCCCCCCTCTGGGGACCCCGCGTCCCAACCAGGGGGGTTTGCCCTATAGTAAAAAGATGAGAGAATTCCCAGGGGAAAACGTATCTTCCCTCAATAATGTCGCCTGCCACTGTCTTACAATAGTCACTGCCATGTATAGTGCAGCCACAAGTAGCCACTGCCATGTATAGTGCAGCCACTAGTAGCCACTGCTGGGTATAGTGTAGCCACAAGTAGCCACTGCCTTGTATAGTGTAGCGACATATAGCCACTGCCATGTATAGTGCAGCCACAAGTAGCCACTGCCTTGTATAGTGTAGCCACATATAGCCACTGCCATGTATAGTGCAGCCACAAGTAGCCACTGCTTTGTATAGTGTAGCCACAAGTAGCCATTGCCTTGTATAGTGTAGCAACATATAGCCACTGCCAGGGTAAAAGTGCACCACAAGAAGCCACTGCCTTGTAGAGTGTAGCCACAAGTAGCCACTGCCATGTATAGTGTAGCCACATATAGCCACTGCCATGTATAGTGCAGCCACAAGTAGCCACTGCTTTGTATAGTGTAGCCACAAGTAGCCATTGCCTTGTATATTGTATAGCTTGCCATTGCATAAGTCGGGGCTGTATGTTCAGTATATACAGAGCCTTAATGGGCTATGTTAAATCCAATATATAACTGTACCAAAATGGCACTTAGCACAATATTCTATAACTGTGTCCCAAAGATTTTGTCATGCTGGGATTAGTAATAACAACGTGAAGTACTTTAAATTAAGATTTCTTTTCATATGTACAGTATTAGGTCGTGGTTACATTTGTTTTTGGTTTTCTTTCCTCTAAAAACAATGTTTTATAAGCAGCAGCAGTTTTGAGTATGATTAAGGTGCCTGGGAACCAAATTCTATAACAAATGTCATTGGAGTAAACTAGGGCTAGTTTTATGAATACTTGCCAACTTTTGAAAGTGGAAAAGTGGGAGGTTCTAAGGGGCGGTGCGCGTATCAGGTTTCTCCATGCTAAACTGAATACATACTCAACAAGTGATTAAAAAATGATCATTTTATCTTAGGGTATGTTTACACGCCGTAATTGCGGGGTGCATTTTAGCGTGTATTTGCACTTCAATACACACAAAATGCATCCCGCAATTACGATAATTCATAGCTCTCAAAGAGAACTATGAATTACATTCGTCTCCCCATGTCACTTCTACCAGGCACTTACACGCTGTGGATAATGGAAGTGAATGTGGCCAACCGGGGCCACCCCCATCCCCGTGCTGTAGAAGTATGCACTGGCCAGCCCATATTTCAAAAACACCCGGCGTATTGCGGCACATACAGTACGCTGCGCAATATGCTATGTGAATATATCCTTAAAAATTTAAATGAAATCAGTCAAAATTAGTCAAAATACCATTTCCAGCACCGTATGTTAATGAGTTAAGAGTCCAACGCTCGTTTTGCACTTGAGAAGAGTCCATTTAATTCATCCTTTTTTGCATTTACCACTCCCCTTTTTCAAATAATTAATTCACCCTGGAATGAAATCTGGCACCTACGTGCTAAAGGATTTGCAGAGAGATTATATAGATTGGAAACTGAAGTAAACCTGCAGGTGTGGTACAAGGGCTAAATTTTTTTACACCATTCACATTTCACACTTAATAACTTGGTAGATTAATTCTACAGGTTATTACGGTCATGTGGATACCTAATATGTGTAGGTTTTTGTGTGTGTGTAATATATGTGTAATATATGCACAATTATTTTTTATTAAATATTTCTTTTTATTTTATTATTTATTTTTTAATTCTTTTTTTTTACACTTATTATGTTTTTTTTTTTTTTACTTTTTTTTTTTTAATTCCCTGAAGGGAGAACTGTTTCACTTTTTTTTTTTTTTTTTTTTACACTTTGTAATATATTAGCATATTCATATATGCTAAAACATTATAATCTGTGTCAGTCTGACACAGGCAGTGATCAGGACAGCACACAGTCTGGCCTCATCACTTGCTTGTTACACAGACAGCCCTGGGGCTTCTCTAGGTCCCCAGGGCTGACTGTGCAGCCGTTCCCCGGGCTCTGTTGGGTCATCGGGTGTTCCGATCACCCGACAGAGCAGGGAAACCTTTGATTGCGCTGCGGTGACGATCCAACACAAACAAAGGGTTAAAAGACTGGAATGCGGAGGTTTCCTCCGCTCCCCGGTCCTCGCAGGAGATGCTCTGGAATCAGGGCTGTGTAGTACAGCCCCGATCTCAGCACAGCTGAGGCGCCCAGAGCCGCAAACTCCGATGTCTGCAGCGACGTCAAAAGTCAGCGGGCGGTCGTTAAGGAGTTAATATATTTGCCACATCTTAGTGGTACACCTGTAATTAAGACTAGCGTATTTAACAACAGTGTAAAATGTCCTTCTTTTTTCGAAAGAAGCATTGACATAGAAACAGTGCCTCAGAAGTGCGCCAAGTGTAGAAATTACACCAACTAATAGTTGGTTTAAAAAAGAGACAAGTTTAAACTTTTCCCACCATGTGCTGTAAATTTACAAGCAGTGGGAAGGGAGTATGAAATAGGTTCACTCGCTGTAGGGAGGCGCTATCTTGGTACACCCATCTGCATTATATAAATAATGCAGGATGGTGTACAGGTGATTGCGCACTATAGTGATCAAAAACCTAGGGGTATTACATGTAGAGGTTAAAAAAAGTTTTAAAAATATAAAAAATAAAAACTATTAAGTTCAAAACAGCCCCTTTTGTCATTTTGATAAATAAATAAATAAAAAGTTACACATAATTGGTATCGCTCTGTCAGTAAAAGTCCGATCTATTAAAATATAACATTATTTATCCTACATTGAACACTGCAGAAGAAAAATAAAATCCAAACACCAAAGTTGCGTTTTTTAAGTTAATTTCGTGCCCCCAAAACATTAAAATAATAAGACATATGTATCAAAAAATGGTACAGATAAAAATTACTGCAAAAAACAAATTGTCACCCAGGTCCATATATGAAAAATCTAAAAAGTTATTGGTCATAGAAAATGGCACTGCAGCACAAATATTAAAAAAATAGAAAAAGTTTACATTTTTTTTTAAAGTACTAAAACATAACGAAATCTCTACCAATTTGGTATCACTAGAATTGTTATGACCTGCAGAATACAGGGAGCATATCATTTATAAAGAAGAGTGAACTCCATAAATGTGAAACCCCAGTGAAAAATGGCAGAATTGTGTTTTTTTCTTGTACCACAGACAGAATTTTGGGTGGTTCCCAGTACATTATATGTTACGGTCAATGGCACTGTTAAAAGTACATCTTGCTCCCCCAAAACAAGTCCTTAAATGTCTATGTAGATGATTTGAAAAAAATTGCAGCACTCACAGATTCTCCTTCAAAGATGACCTCAAATCTGATCTCATTATTTCCAGGCTAGAGAACGGCCTCTCTACACTAATTTGGTGGCAAAACAGTGACCACATGGGTAATATCTCTAATAATTTCAGGGTATAAAGGAATTGCCTGCTGCACAGTCAGTTTTGATGAACGGTTGAACTCTTCTACTCCTTTGAAAGCAAGTGAAAAATTTTGCTGAAATCTGATCAATGTTTGCTATGGGAGCGGGATCTTCTCCCTGCGGTAACGCTTTGCCTGCTCCATGTCAACAATTACACTCCTCATATGACGAGGCTGAAGATATGGGAGCAGGAGCACTGGCAAGGCCCAATTCCTCTTGCTTTTAGCATTGAATTGAACTAACTGGACAAATTAATTATATATTTTGGGAGTCTGACTTCACCAAAATGGACACCGACTCTACAGCCCTGGAGGTCACCCCTGTGTCCTTGGTGTCTGGCCAAGTAGTGATATGAAGAGGGCAAGACTTTGTCTGCAAAAAAGTTGTCCCACAGCTGTTCCATGCTTGTATGTGGCCATAATGATGTCACTGGTATGCCATAGTCCAGTGAGGTCACCCCTTGTGCTTGGTGTTGGGACAGATAGTGACATCAGGGAGACAAAACATTGTCCCCCAAAAAGTTGTCCCACAGCCGTTCCATGCTTGTATGTGGTGAATATGACATCACTTGTACGTCATAGCCTGGGGAGGTCACCCTTGTGTGCTTGGTGCTGGGACAGGTAGTGACTTGAGGAAGACAATACATCGCTCCCCAAAAAGTTGTTCCACAGCCGTTCAGCACTCCCATGTGTTGAATATGACGTCACTTGTACGTCATAGCTTGGAGAGGTCACCACTGTGTGCTTGGGCACGTAATGACCTCAGGGAGATAAGAAGTTGTTATCAATAAAGTTGTCCCAAAGGCATTAAACACTTGTACGTTGTGGTGAATATGATGTCACTTGTAAGTCATAGCCCGGTGAGGTCACCCCTGTGTGTTTGGTTTTGAGACAGGTAGTGACATGAGGGAGACGTTGTCCCCCAAAAAGTTGTCCCACAGCCATTAACACTTGTATGTGGTGAATATGATGTCACTTGTACGTCATAACCTGGTGAGGTCACCCTGTGTGCCTGGTGTCTGGACAGGTAGTGACCTCAGGGAGACAAGACGTTGTCCCCAAGAAAGTTGTCCCACAGCCTTTAACACTTGTATGTGGCGATAATAACATCACTTGTACGTCATAGCCCGGTGAGGTCACCCTTGTGTGTTCAGTGCTGGGACAGGTAGTGAAGTGAGGGAGACAAGACGTCGTGCCCAAAAAAGTTGTCCTCCAGACATTAAAAACTTGTATGGGGAGACAATGACGTCACTTGTTCGTCACAGTCCTGTGAGGTCACCCTTAAGTGTTTGGTGCTGGGACACGTAGTGACATGAGGGAAACAAGACGTTGTCCCCCAAAAAGTTGTCCCACAGCCATTAACACTTGTATGTGGTGAATATGATGTCACTTGTACGTCATAGCCCGGTGAGGTCACCCTTGTGTGTTTGGTGCTGGGACAGGTAGTGACCTGAGGGAGACAAGACATCGTCCCCAAGAAAGTTATCTCCCAGCCATTAACACTTGTATGTGGAGATAATGATATCACTTGTACGTCAGAGCCCGGTGAGGTCACCCATGTGTGGTTGGTGATGGGACAGGTAGTAACATGAGGGGAACAGGACATTGTCCCCAAAAAGTTGTCCCACAGCCGTTCCATGCTTGTATGTGGTGAATATGATGTCACTTGTAAGCCATAGTCCGGTGAGGTCGCCCTGTGTGCTCAGTGTCAGGACAGGTAGTGTCCCCAAGAAAGTTGTTCCCCAGCTGTTAAACACTTGTATGTGGCGATAATGATGTTACTTGTACGTCACAGCCCGGTGAGGTCACCCTTAAGTGTTTGGTGCTGGGACAGGTAGTGACGTGAGGGAGACATGACGTCGTCCCCAAGAAAATTGTCCCACAGCCATTAACACTTGTATGTGGTGAAAATGATGTCACTTGTACGTCATAGCCCAGTGAGGTCACCCTGTGTGCTTGGTGTTGGGACAGTTAGTGACCTCAGGGAGACAAGATGTTGTTCCCCAAAAAGTTATCCCCCCGCCATTAACACTTGTATGTGACGATAATGACATCAATGTTACGCCAAAGCCCGGTGAGGTCACCCCTGAGTGCTCGGTGTCGGGACAGGTAGTGACGTCAGGGAGACAAGACGTTGTTCCCCAAAAAGTTATCCCCCCGCCATTAACACTTGTATGTGGAGATAATGACATCACTGGTACGCCACAGCCGGTGAG
The DNA here is from genome assembly GCA_025379985.1 of Phyllomedusa bahiana. Classification (NCBI taxonomy): domain Eukaryota; kingdom Metazoa; phylum Chordata; class Amphibia; order Anura; family Hylidae; genus Phyllomedusa; species Phyllomedusa bahiana. The sequence continues at coordinate 40,355 of JAODAL010011798.1, forward strand.
GTCACCCTGAGTGTTCTGTTCTGGGACAGGTAGTGACGTGAGGGAAAGTTATTCCCCCGCCATTAACACATGTGGAGATAATGACATCACTGGTACGCCATAGCCCGGTGAGGTCATCCCTGTGTGTTCAGTACTGGGACAGGTAGTGACGTGAGGGAAAGTTGTCCCCCAGCCATTAACACTTGTATGTGGCGATAATGACATCAATGGTACGCCACAGTCCGGTGAGGTCACCCCTGAGTGCTCGGTGTCGGGACAGGTAGTGACGTCAGGGAGACAAGACGTGGTTTCCCAAAAAGTTATCCCCCCGCCATTAACACTTGTATGTGACGATAATGACATCACTGGTACGCCATAGCCCGGTGAGGTCATCCCTGTGTTTTCAGTACTGGGACAGTTAGTGACGTGAGGGAAAGTTATCCCCCAGCCATTAACACTTGTATATGGCGATAATGACATCACTGGTACGCCACAGCCCGGTGAGGTCACCCCTGAGTGCTCGGTGTCGGGACAGGTAGTGACGTAAGGGAGACAAGACGTTGTTCCCCAAAAAGTTATCCCCCCAGCCCTTAACACTTGTATGGGGAGATAATGACATCACTGGTACGCCATAGCCCGGTGAGGGCATCCCTGTGTGTTCAGTACTGGGACAGGTAGTGACAAGAGGGAAAGTTGTCCCCCAGCCATTAACACTTGTATGTGGCGATAATGACATCAATGGTACGCCACAGCCCGGTGAGGTCACCCATGAGTGCTCGGTGTCGGGACAGGTAGTGACGTCAGGGAGACAAGACGTGGTTTCCCAAAAAGTTATCCCCCCGCCATTAACACTTGTATGTGACGATAATGACATCACTGGTACGCCATAGCCCGGTGAGGTCATCCCTGTGTGTTCAGTACTGGGACAGGTAGTGACGTGAGGGAAAGTTATCCCCCAGCCATTAACACTTGTATATGGCGATAATACAAACACTGGTACGCCACAGCCCGGTGAGGTCACCCCTGATGCTCGGTGTCGGACAGGTAGTGACGTCAAGGGAGACAAGACGTTGTTCCCCAAAAAGTTATCCCCCCGCCATTAACACTTGTATGTGTAGATAATGACATCACTGGTACGCCAGAGCCCTGTGAGGTCATCCCTGTGTGTTCAGTACTGGGACAGGTAGTGACGTGAGGGAAAGTTATCCCCCAGCCATTAACACTAGTATGTGGCGATAATGACATCACTGGTACGCCATAGCCCAGTGAGGTCATCCCTGTGTGTTCAGTACTGGGACAGGTCGTGACGTGTGGTAATGTTATCCCCCAGCAATTAAAAATTGTTTTTGGCGATAATGACTTCACTGGTACGCCACTGCCCATTGTGGTCACCCTGAGTGTTCAGTACTGGGACAGGTAGTGACGTGAGGGAAAGTTATCCCCCAGCCATTAACACTTGTATGTGGCGATAATGACATCACTGGTACGCCACAGCCCAGTGAGGTCACCCCTGAGCGCTCGGTGTCGGGACAGGTAGTGACGTGAGGGAAAGTTATCCCCCAGCCATTAACACTTGTATGTGACGATAATGACATCACTGGTACGCCATAGCCCAGTGATGTCATCCCTGTGTGTTCAGTACTGGGACAGGTAGTGACGTGAGGGAAAGTTGTCCCCCAGCCATTAACACTTGTATGTGGCGATAATGACATCATGGTACGCCACAGTCCGGTGAGGTCACCCTGAGCGCTCGGTGTCGGGACAGTAGTACGTGAGACAGAGGGAAAAATTATCCCCCCAGCCATTAACACTTGTATGTGGAGATAATGACATCACTGGTACGCCACAGCCCGGTGAGGTCATCCCTGTGTTTTCAGTTCTGGGACAGGTAGTGACGTGAGGGAAAGTTATCCCCCCCGCCATTAACACTTGTATATGGCGATAATGACATCACTGGTACGCCACAGCCCGGTGAGGTCACCCTGAGTGCTCGGTGTCGGACAGGTAGTGACGTTGAGGGAAAAAATTATCCCACCCCCCATTAACACTAGTATGTGGCGATAATGACATCACTGGTACGCCATAGCCCAGTGAGGTCATCCCTGTGTGTGCAGTACTGGGACAGGTAGTGACGTGAGGGAAAGTTATCCCCAGCCATTAACACTAGTATATGGCGATAATGACATCACTGGTACGCCAAGCCCAGTGAGGTCACCCTGGTGTGGGGTTTAGGACATAGTGACGAAAGGAGGACAGGGGGGAAAGTTATCCCCCAGCCATTAACACTTGTATGTTTGGCGATAATGACATCACTGGTATGCCACAGCCCGGGGAGGTCACCCCTGAGCGCACGGTGTCGGGACAGGTAGTGACGTGAGGGAAAGTTATCCCCCAGCCATTAACACTTATATATGGCGATAATGACATCACTGGTACGCCACAGCCCAGTGAGGTCACCCTGAGTGTTCAGTACTGGGACAGGTAGTGACATGAGGGAAAGTTATCCCCCAGCCATTAACACTTGTATGTGACGATAATGACATCACTGGTACGCCATAGCCCAGTGAGGTCACCCCTGTGTGTTCAGTACTGGGACAGGTAGTGACGTGAGGGAAAGTTACCCCCAGCCATTAACACTAGTATGTGGAGATAAAAGACATCACTGGTACGCCACAGCCCCGGGGAGGTCACCCCTGAGGCCTCGGTGTCGGGACAGGTAAGTGACTCTGAAGGGAAGGTTTCCCCCAGCCAATTGAGACACTGCGGTTGAGATGCATGTGCTATCACTTGTACTCTCCACGCCCCGGCCGAGGTCATCCCTGTGTGTTCATGTACGGGGCTGGTAGTGCGTGGGGGGAATGTGATCCCCCAGGCATTAATTGATTGGCGATAAGCATCCTGTGACCGGCCCAGACACGGGGCCCAGTGAGGTCACCCTGATTGTGTTTTCACGATGTACATGGACAGGCGGTCGTGCATGAGAAATTATCCCCCAGGCCATTAACACTCCTATGTGACGAGCAATGAGATCACGGTGCCCCATAGCCCAGTGGTCATCCCTGTGTGTTCAGTACTGGGTACAGGTAGTGACGTGAGGGAAAATTTTCCCCCAGCCATTAAAACTTTATGTGGAATAATGACATCACTGTACCCATAGCCCGGGAGGTCACCCCCCAGCGCTCGTGTCGGGGCAGGGAGTGACGTGAGGGAAAGTTATCCCCCCCGCCATTAACCTTTATAGGCGATAATGACATCACTGGTACCCACAGCCCAGGAGGTCACCCTGAGCGCTCGGGCGGGGGAGGTATGAGTTAGGGAAATTTTATCCCCCACCATTAACACTTGTAGTGACGATAAAGACATCACTGGGACGCCCTAGCCCCGGGGAGGTCACCCCTGATGCTAGGGGTCGGACAGTATTACGTAGGGAAAGTTATCTCCAGCCATTAACACATGTATGTTTGAGATAATGAATCACGGAAAAGCCACAGCCCGGGGAGGTCACCCTGTGGTTCAGTCGGGAAAAAGGTACTAGGGAAAGTTTCCCCCCCGCCATTTAACACTTTTTTTAAAAATGGCGATAATGAATCACGGGAAAAACCACACCGGGAGGGGACACCCTGTGCTCGGTGTCGGGGCAGGGGACAGCCGGGGGCTTTTTCACCTCTGCACATGCGCTTCCCCGGGTCTTCCCGAGGCGCGGGAGGGGGGAGCTCCTGCAGACCGCGGCTCTGAGCTGCTGCTGCTGTCACTGCTGCACTCTCCCCGCCGCCGCCGCCGCTGTCATCGCCTGCACCTGCCGGGATGTGAGAGGTAAGAGGCTGTGTGCCCGGGGCTGGCGCTCTGCAGCCCTGCGTGCCGGGGGCATGTGATCCGCGAGGGAAGTTATTGATCGGCATGCTGTGTGTGCTGTCCCGGGACCGGGCTCCTGAGGACACGTGTGGCGGGATGGCGGGCGCCGTCACCCAGCTGTCACTTGTCACCCACGTGTGTGTGCGCAGAGATCGTGCAACTTTATGGCACCAGTGGCGGCTGCGCTGCTGATGAGAAAGTTGTCCCCGCACCCTCTGGGCAGCATGGACTACAACTCCTATCGTGCAGCAGAGCGCAGGCTGCTGGGAGGATCAGCGTGCCCTCAATGACCCTCAGCTTCCGATCCCTTAATGGCATTAGTGCATTAGTTGTAGCGATTACTCCAGGAGGTCATCCTGCCGCTGCCATTCTCCCTGCACCTGCCCTCCATACCGTGCCCATGCATTTGATAGTAACCCGCTCTGACAGGGGAAGTGCATGATCCAGAGAAGTGGATGACAGGGGCATTGCTGAAGCATCTGAAAACTGCAGGAGGCCCCGCAGCCACTGAACTTTACTGGTAGAAGGCACCTTGAAAGGACTGACTAAGAGCCCCTCCGGGGAGGGGGCTTCCTAAACTCTGCACCACTTCTACCTCAGGGGACACATACTTAGATGGCTGTGGCGGGGCACCGGATCCATACTCTTACCTCTGGGTTATTGGATTCAACCGGATTGACCAATTTCTCCCATCTACGGACTTGTTGGCACTTTTCTGTGTACCCGGTGTTCAGGAATGTTCTGATTTCTTCTAAAAATCTGTTGTTTCCTTGATATGTGTCAGTGGAGTCTCATTCAGATTATACTGTTTAATCTACTCAGATGGGATCAGGGGATCATCCATATCCTGGATCCATATCACCCACACCGCTTTGGGCTCATTGTGGACCTCGGTGCCTCTGATTTTGTTCTTCTTTTCCCTATAGATCCCTATTTAAAGGGGGTCTCTGGTTTAGAAAACTTTAGTAGGGGATTCTCAGTTACCCCGTTTCCCCGAAAATAAGGCTCCCCCTGAAAATAAGAACTAGTGCAATTTTTTCAAGCTTAGAAATATAAGGGTATGTTCACATGGCTTATTTTGCCGCGTATTTGTGTGCTCATTTCACCACATATTGCGCTTTATACGCGGCGAAATGCGCACCATAATTACGGTAATCCATAGTTCTCATAGAGAGCTATAAATTACGGGCCGTCTCCTCGGGCGTACAATACGATCATATGGTACGCCCGGGGAGAGAAGTGACATATCAATTGTTTGCGGCACTTACGCACTGCTGACAGTGCATGTGAATGGGACCGACCCCCCGTGCTTTGCAACAGCGCGTACTTACAAAACACCCGGCGTATTGTATAGACACTCATTGTTCACGGCGCGTACATGCCGTAAATATTGTGCATGTCACTTTCTCCCCGCCCGGCGGATTCGGCGAGCAGATAGAGGAGACGGAATCCATAGTTCTCTATGAGAACTGTGGATTACCATAATGACTGGGATGGACTCCAGCCGTACTGCAGCGCAAATACGGCGCGCAGTACGGCTGAAATCAGCATCCAAATAAGCCGTGTGAACGAGCCCTAAGGGGCTGTTCACACGGCACAGTGCAAATATCGGTCGGATTATCTGACCAGTATTTGCACTGTTTTGCGCCCAAGCACACGGCCACAGGGGGACGGCTTTTCTCTGCTGTTTGCGGAGAAAAGCCCTCCCCTCTCGCATTGAGATGTTCATATTCCTCCCGAAAATCGGGCGGAAAAATGAACATGCTCTATGTTTTTCAGACTGCTGCTGGGGTTTTCCATAGAGGTCTGTTTAAAAGTGTGTCAGCCGGTTTACAGACAGTTTTGAAAAACGTCTGTAAAACCGGCTGAAAACCTGTGCAGTGGGGACAAGGCCTAAGGCCTCCCCTGAAAATAAGACCTAGTGGCAGTGATTGCTGCAGCTCCCCCCACGCTATACATTGGCACTAGCAGCTCATTTAGATAGGTCTTTCCTTAAATGAGCAGCTCTTGTTCAGGTAGCCTCCCACACAAGGTAAGTGCTATTGCTAGACATGACAGATTGGGGCCAATGATTCTAAATGGAGTCACGAGAAATTCACCGTGAAATTCAGGGTTTGGAGAGTGATGATGATGTTCCAGAATATGATGACTGTCTTCGAATAAATACTGCTTTTTGTTCATAAATACCCGGATCGATAAGGGCATGTCCCCACGGCACGGGTTTTCGGCCGGTTTTTCAGCCGGCTTGCGGTTTTTCAGACCGCCTGAGAAACTGGCTGAAAATGAGCACAATGGTGCTCTATGGAAAACCCGTGCAGCAGTCCCCACTGCACGGGCTTTCCGCCAGGCGGTTTTGCCGCCGGCAAAACATTGAGCAAGCACCTTCTTCTGTCTGGTTTTCGGACGGAATCTGTGCTTCTCAATGGGAGGGGGAGGGCTCTTCTCCGCTCATCACGGAGAAAAATCGCCCCCACCCCACCCGCGGCCGTGGGGACGGGCGCAAAACAGGACAAATACCGGCCTTCAAACCGGCCGGTATTTGTCCTATACCGTGGGGATGCGCCCTAAATGCACCATAGATTGTTGTACGTGGAAATAGAGTCACAAGAGATTCCTGATGGAATTCAGAGTTTGACTGGTTATGCTGATGTTTGTGATATCATGACTATAGTATATTAATAAATGTTAATTTTTTTTTTTTTTTTGTTCAATAATAAATGTGAATTCTTCTTCATAGTAAAATAAGACGTCCCCTGAAAATAAGACCTAGCGCGTCTTTAGCAGCAAAAATTAATATAAGATACTGTCTTATTTTTGGGGAAACAGGGTATATGCATCGGAGGTTCTGTTTAGAATCTCCATTTTACAACAGGCCCGATGGCCCCTATTGACTACAATGGGTCAGTCGGGTTTTCACCGCGTTGTCCATCGTTTTCACAGAAAAATTAGAGCAGCGTCATTCCCGACTGAACCAGGCCTTAGAGGGGTTCCATATTCAGGATCCTTATCTCTTGGCCAGAGAAGGGAGTGGTTACAAAGAGTGTCTTCTGCTCTGGAGGACCTGTCCTGTCTTGCAGTACACAGACAATACATTGCTGGATAATGCTTCATTTCCCCTGTGGGGGCGCTGCAGACAAATTAAACACTGCCAGGTTTTTCCACAAAATTTAACTGATGGTTTTTGTGTGGAGACATTTTGTCATTTTGTAATTAAAGGACCACCTTTAATCTACGAGAAAAAATGTGTGATATGAATATGTTGGCTCTTCGGTTCATAACTCTCTGGGTCAGAGATAAAACCAGTCCATGTTATAAAATTAATATTATATTTCTCTGCTATCATTGACCTAATTTTATATCTGATGTCTGAGTCTTAAAAGGGTTTTGCCACAAAGGTATTTCATGCCTGGTTTGTTCAGCTTTCAGTGTGCTTAAAAGGGGACGTGTATGATTTGTTTGAAGTACGTATCATGTGACCCAGCAAGCTTGACATCACCATGCCTTTCCCCACAGTGTGCTTGCTCTAGTTAAACAATGATCTGTTTATGTAAAGAGCTGCGAGTAGCTTCAATGTAGCTGAGTGGTTAGCACTTCTGCCTCCCAGCATAGGAATCCTAGGTTCAAATACCTGCAGGAATGAAACATGTTATTTTTTTTCTCAGTGCACATACCTGATTGAGCTTTCTTATTTCCTTTTATTTATTTTCGCTGTTTGACTTATTACTAAGGAGCACAGAGGACAGGAGTAGAATGACAGCACCTGGGGTTCAAAACTCACTGACCCATGAGTGTGTGTGATTACTAAGCAGGGAGGAGACTGACAGTAGCTGCCTGAGAGGAGAGGTGATGTCTAAGCATGTGCGGCAAAACGGAGGAGCTCTCAGCTCTGGTCGTGTCCCCTGGAGATGAGCTGTACACTATGGATCCCTAAGCTGTACAGTATGGATTCCTAAGGTGGCAGCTAAAACAAAAATGGTACAGCATATTTAATAATGCAATATTTGCAAGCTTCTCACATCAATTTTACTTTTATGGTAAAACCCCTTTAAGGCAATGTGCACACGCTGCGTTTGTATTGCGTTTCTGTACAAACAAATGAAGAAAACGCATGAAACATGCAACCAGAAAAAACACAAGTGTTTTTTTTTTTTAAAATGCATGCTTTTTAATGTAATTTAATGTTTGGTTTTCGTAATGAATTCTAATTTGGAAAATGGGGAAATTGGACTACTTAAATAAAATGCATTTTTTAAAATTCCTTGCATTTTTGATGTAGTTGAAAAGGGCAACAAAAATGCAGCATGTGAACCCAGTCTCAAGTTTAAGCCAGTTTTAGTAGTTTTTAATTTGTTAAACTACTGTAATGGTGTCAAGGGGTGTATGTTGTTATTTAACAAAAGTATAACATGTGGATTTCTTTTTTGCAATGAAAAGTTTGGGTAGTGATCTACTCAAGCATACCCACCATACGCCTTTATTTTTTTTGCAAACTTTGCCAGAATTTGCACCACATATATTGTGTTTTAGTTTCTAGACTCTCCTGCGCTTTGTCCATCAAAGGGGATGTGGACTCGCTAAAATGGCGTTGCTTCATGAAAAGGGGCATAGTTAAGTGTGAGGGGGGATAGTTGAGTGTGAGTGGGCATAGTTGATGCAATTAGTGGCATAAAGTAAGCCTACTAAGGTGTAAACTTAGACTAAGCAGTCTAAACATGCACCAGATTTATCAACGCTAAGATAAATATAACGCATTGTAAGACTATCCAGCCTTAGGGAGAAATGTATAAAGCAATTTGCGTCCGTATTCTGGCGTTAAAAAGTGTCATTTGCGCAAAAATTTGCGACTGTTGAGCTGTTTCATGCCAAGTTGGCGAATTTTTTTTTTAAAATGGGTAGAGCTTAGCAAAAAAGGGGCAAAGAGTCACATGTAGCTTTTTTTTTTTTTTTTTAGACAGGCGCTCGGACACTAAAAGATGCGCCAAATGAAGACTTGATAAACTTGCCGCATTTTACTCCAGTGCACTTCTTATTAAGACAGGTGTATTTTTTGCCAGTCTTAAAGGGAACCTGTCACATAGGTTATGCCACCATTGCTGAGCACAGCACAAGCTAGTGACAGACCTGCTCTTTCCATCAGGGTGTCCCTTAGGCCATGTTCACACGGCTTATTTTGGGACGTATTTGGTCCCGTATTCCGCGCCGTACTGCGCGAAATACAGCGAAAATCCGTCCCAGTCATTACGGTAATCCACAGTTCTCATAGAGAACTATGGATTCCGTCTCTTCTCCCCGCTCGCGAAATATGGTGAGCGGTGAGAAAGTGACATGCACGTTATTCCGGCGGGATACGCGCCGTGGATAATGGTTATCTATGGGGCCGGCGAGCTGTCGAACCCCGCCACCCCCACGCCCGCTACACAGCAGCCGGTGTAATTGCGGGCGAAATCCGTCCCCGCAATTATGCCGGCAATAAGCCGTGTAACAAAGCCTTATTGTATAAGATACAGTAGTTTCAGAGCATTTAATGCTCAAATCAAGAAGTTTGCAGCCTGCTCTGCCAGAGAAGAGTCCAGAGCAGGCATTAGCCCCGCACACCTGTGGATAGCCTCACCCACCTGCCATATATTCACAGGTTTCTACCTATGCAAAGCCATAAGCAGAATCAGCCATATGTGGGCAGAGTTAGCTGTGGGTGGGCAGGGCTGATACTAACTCATGAATTAAGTGGACGCTTCTCTGGCAGAACAGGCTGCAAACTACCAGATTTGAGCATTAAATATTCTAAAACTACAGCATCTTACAGAATAAGGGACACAGCGCTGGAAACAGCAGGTCTGACACTAGATTGTGCTGTCCTCAGAAAGGGGAATTATAAAAATTATATCCTCAGCACTCACAGTCCTTAGAGGGAGCAAACCAAAAAGGAACTTGCATAGGAAAGAAGTAGGTTGCACTCCACGAATCAAAAATATTTCTCAAAACTATATTTCTTACAAAACTTTAATCATTCCAATGACAATATAAAAGCCGACTTCATATGTAATGATCCATATCAACACATTTATTATATTTATTAGAAACCTTTGATAAATATGTGTTGATATGGATCATTACATATGAAGTCGGCTTTTATATTGTCATTGGAATGATTAAAGTTTTGTAAGAAATAAAGATTTGAGAAATATTTTTGATTCGTGGCGTGCAACCTACTTCTTTCCTGTCCTCAGCAAGGGGGGCTTAACCTTTGTGACAGGTTCCCTTTAATGTATATCCAGAGGAAAAAAATTCAGCACTTGTCCATAACAAAAACTGGAAATTTATTGAAATCTCATAAAAAGCATATGTTTAAAAAAGATGTGCAACGTCCTGAATTCTATTGAATATTGGATCTGACTAGCCCATGTGAGCGGCTTTATTCTCGTTCATGCTTAATAAATTTCCTCCCACTACTGTCTTAGTATTAATTTATAAATCTGCTTGTATAGGTGTATATATTTTATTTTTTTACTTTTAAATTCTGTTATAAAATAAAAAATAAACGAAATAATTTTATTATAAAATAAAACTAAATAATTTTCACATTTTATCCTAAGGAGAGTAGCAGCCTACTTATCTAAGTAAAAAATCCAGACATAAATTTACCGATTATACATGAAAAGGACTCTCTTCTGACGAGCATCTGCTGTTGTACAATGTTTTTTGGTGTCTGACATAGGGTAATAATATAATGCTGAGACCAGCCCTTCAGGGTACAGATGGCTGCCATTCCCCAGCACTGGAGCGTGTATTTGGTGAGGGGGTTTTTGGCTGCAGTTTTGTAGAGAGTCGACTGGCACAGAGACAGGTTATGGAAATTCAGTGAGAGGTGACATGAATTGGAAAAGAAGTTATGCCCGGAGGCTGTAAGTTTTACATTCTGTTGTGTGAAGGAGCATGGGAGAACAAAAAACTGCATCTAGGTTATGTTTTACGAGTAACTCTCACTTCATCAAACTTCTGATGTGTCAGAAGTTTTAATAGATGGGGGGGTCCAGTTTAACTTATTGAGACCCCAGCGATCATGCTCCTGTAGAGTTTTGTTCCAGTTGCTGAGTGGGGTGCTTGTATGTTCACACAGGGACGTAGATATGTGACTTTGAATTCAGCACAGATTCCACTTTCAAATCTGATTGTTATGCACGGCCTATTTTTTTAATTTTAAAAAAAATCCATGTGTCAGCGCAGACCGTGCAAAATTTCTCAGAGCGGTTTTCAAATCCGCAAAAAAAAAGGTGGCATATCAGTTCTTTGACAGGGAATATACTTAGATTCTGCGTCAGACAGCTGAGATGCGGATAAGATAATCCACATTGAAACCAGCAGAAAGACAAAGAGGAAAGATGCAGATTTTAAACATAAATTCCATGCTCGTTCCGTGTCGAAATTTCTGTATCGGAAAAATCTGTCATGTGAATGGTGCCCTAAGGCTATGTTAACACGTTTTAAATGCGGGGCGTAATTACGCCCTGCAATTACGCCGTGTGGACAGAGGCGGAGCGGGGCTCCGGCACCTCGCCGGCCCATAGACTATCATTACTAGCGGCACGTATTTGTAGTAATTGACATGTCATTGAAGCATTGACATTTGTAGCATTGACATGTCTAGTAATTGACATGTCACTTATCTCCAACACTAGTGGCGGATATCTGCGAGCAGGGAGAGGAGACGTAATCCACAAACCCATGCCAAAAGCTATGGTATAGCAATGTTAAAATGCCGTCAGATTTTGGATCGATTTTCAGACGGTTTTCGGATTTGAAAAACGATCGTCAAACACCTCATAGACGGCAAAAGAAAATCCGCCTAGTAGTCTACAGTGGGCGATTTTTCTACTGGGTGGATTTTCACCGCCATAACCTCCCACTGCCTCACACATGTTCTATAGTTTATGCCAGAAAGTGGTATAAATTATACCTGAAATCTACTCCTTATCCTTGTTAGCCTAGATTTCTCTATAAGGCTATGTTCACAAGGCGTAATTGCGGGGTGTACAGTACGCCCCGTAATTACGCCAGGTGTTTGGGAGTCCCGCTGATGGGCGCACTCCCGTGACATGAGGGGACCGGTAGCCCGTCGACCCCATAGACTGTCATTATTCGCGGCGCGTAAACCGCTGAACAATTAAGTGAAGGACACTTATTCTCCCACGGGTCGTACAATACGATCGTATTGTACGCCCGGGGAGAGGAGGCATAATCCATAGTGGATTACCGTAATTTCGGCGTGCATCTTGCTTGTATTAGAGCGCAAATACGACGCAAAATGCGTGCCGAAATTTGACCATGTGAACATACCCTAAGGTGCACGGACACTGAAAGTACATTAAATATATCTGGTGCATAGTAAGGCCGAACTTTCTCATTAAAAGGGAAACCTCCATAAATTTTTTTTCTTTGTTTTATGTTTTAACCAATATTTCTGAATAACAAATGTTTTTTTTAGAATTTTTGGCAGTATTTTTTTTTTAGGCAGTTCTATGCATTTAAAAACTGAATATAAAATCGTGTCCTCTAGCTGTGATAGTAAAGAGATAAATTCCTGGATGGCAGTTTACTGCTGCTTATCTGCGTGTAGTTTCATTACAAGTAGTAGGTATCGATATAATGATCGCTCTGTTGCTCTCTGGACAGGGACAGATAAGATTAGACTAGACTGGCAGGGCAATGACAATAGAAATACATAAGAGGATAAGGGGTTCATCTTTTTCTGCACTAGGGAGGTTTTTAGCTTTCTTCACACTCATCAGGCCTTGCTGATAGCACTTATGCCTCAAGCAATCCTCTCTCCGCCGTACTATCAGAGCTCACAGAGGCAAGTCAGAGAGACAAACCAGGATGTCATGTATATAGGGGAATTTTAAAAAAATTGTAAGAAAAAAAAAAAAGACACCAACCATTCAATATAAGAAATAAATCCATATGATTATCGCCAATTGCTTATCAAAAAAATGTTTGATGTTAGTGTCCCTTTAAGACAAATGTTAGGGACATTAATATATCACGTGTCTTCTCTCTGGAGAGTCTGGATGTCTATGACGCTCAGCTTCCGTCTACTGCACAATTTCTGTACTATGTTTATATACTGTTCGAACCACAATTGAGGCATAAACATAGCTCTTTATTTTTTTTTTTGCTTGATAAATCTGATAGGTTTTGGGGAAAACTAAATATTTATGGGGAAATTTGGGTCCTTTAGGGTATGTTCACACTGCGTATTTCCAGGGCGTACTTCCAAGCATATTTGCGCCAAAGTACGCCCCACAAATACGATAAAATCATTGTTCAAGTCCAGCACTCATTGAGTGCTGTGTAAAATCATCATCGTCGTTTAGACGGCGATGATTATGCGGTCGTATTTCTCATCAAGTACTGTACGCCCATAATGAGAAGTGACCTGTCATTTGTTTCAGCTGCTCATGTGCTGAGAAATAGAAAAATATACGAGGAAGAAAGCTGCCACGGGCCATTGCTCATTGAAAGTATGCGCTTGCAAGCACGTACTTTCAACGAACGCATATTGCAGTGCACACCTGTGCGTGCCGGAATACGCCGTGTGAATATCCACTTAAGCTAAATAGTTTGTTTCTCTCTCTTTAGTTCTTTTTTAGGATTAACCTCTTAGGCCCTGTTAACATGGCGGATTGGTTTGCGGTTCTGCGGCGCAGGTCGACTCGCGGTCCTTCCGCGTCCAAAACCGCGGGCCAAATTGCGGCCTAGTTTATTAACATGGTTTCCTGAATGGACAAACGCCGTTTATTATCAACGCTCCGCGGGTTTGCCGCGGTTCGGGGCCGCGGCCAAACGCCGCTTGTGTGGGACAACTCTCCTTGTCCAATTCCTGACAGGGAGTGCTGTGTAAGCGGTGGACCCGCGGCACACGGCGCGGTGTTGCCCCCTGCTATTTATTTGCATGGGGGCAAACCCTCGGCGCAAGCCGCGCCCCAAACCACACCCCACCCGCGCCGAGACCACGCCCAGCGCCCACGCCGCAAACCCGCATCGGGAGACGCGAGTTTGTGGCAAGGTCCGACGAGGCTTTGGCCGCGGAAAAACCCGCGGCCAAAACGGCTGTGTGAACATGCCCTTAAGGTCTGGACCATTTTCAGGATTTTTTTCTCCTCTTCCAAGAGCTATCATTTTTTTTTTATTTTTCTGTTTATGAAGCTTTCTTAGAGATGTGATCTAGGAAAGTAAGCTGTCTGAAATGCATAAGGAATTTCTTTCATAGTGATTCCATGGACTATGTATGCTGATTTTAATGGATTTATAATAAATATCACAATTTTTAAGCTGGATTTTTATACAGTTGCGTAGCTTTTTTTTTGGAGGGTTGTTTTTACAGAGTTTATGACGCGAAGTAGATGACATGCTATCTTTGTTCTGTGGGTTAGTATGATTCAGGCAATATTAAATATATATAGTTTTTATTATGCTTTATTTTTTAGCTATTAAAAAAAAAAAAAAAAAAAAAATATATATATATATATATATATATATATATAAACACACACCGGCCACTTTACTTAGGTACACCTGTCCAAACTGCTCGTTAAACACTTTTAAATTTTTTATATCAGCCAATCACTTGGCAGGCGCAATCTCAGTGCATTTAGGCATGTAGACTGGTCAAGGACCAATCTCCTGCAGTTTCAAACCCGAGCATAGTATGGGGAAAGAAAGGTCGATTTGAGTGACCTTTGAACGTGGCATGGTTGTTGGTGCCAGAAGGGCTGGTCTGAGCAAACCATCTCTAGGGTTTAAAGAAGAATGGTCAGAAAAGATAAAAACCTCCAGTGAGCGGGCTGTCCTGTGGGAGGAAATGCCTTGTTGATTCCAGAGGTCCAAAGGAGGAAATGGGCAGACTGGTTCGAGCTGATAGAAAGGCAAACAGTGACTCAAAATAGCCACCGTTACAACCAAGGTAGGCGCAGAAGAGCATCTTGAACGCACAGTACGTCGAACTTTGAGGCAGATTGGCTTGTACAGCAGCAGATAGACCACACGGGTGCCACTCATTTCAGCTATGAAAGACAGGAAACTGAGGCTCCAATTTGCCCAAGCTCATCGAAATTGGACAGTAGAAGATTGGAAAAAGTTTGCCTGGTTGATGAGTTCGATTTATGCTGCGAGACATTCGGATGGTTTATTGGGTCAGAATTTGGCGTCAACCAACATGAAAGCATGGATCCATCTGCCTTGTATCAACGGTTCAGGCAGATGGTGGTGGTGGTGTCATGGTGTGGGGAATATTTTCTTGGCACTCTTTTGGGACCCTGGGTAACCAATTGGAGGCATAGTTGAATAAACCTTGTTGAATCTCTATGCCACGAAAGAATTGAGGCTAAGTTTCTGAAGGCAAAAAGGGGTCCAAAACACGTTACTAGCAGGGTGTACCTAAATAAAGTGGACGGAGTTGAGTGTTTATATATATATATATTATATATGCATGTAATATATATGTACAGTTTTGCATTGTCAGCTTCTGAAACGTTTATGTTTTTATGCGATTAGAGATGTGTAATAGCTGTTTTTTTCCAGAGTGAAGTTTAGTTTTTATTGCTACCAAGTAATTGCGCCAACAGTTGCTGCCTTCTCATCTAGTTGCTTGCCTGTTTTCCTGTAGCCCATCCCAACCTTGTGCAGCAGGTCTACAATTTTGTCCCTGGTGTCACCTTAGACAGCTCTTTGGTTTGGCCATGGTGGAGAGTTTGCAGTGTGATTGTGTAGGACAGGTGTCTTATCATACAGGTTAACAAGTTCTCAAAAACAAGGTGCAGTTAATAAGGTAATGAGTGCAGAGTAGGAGAGCTCCTTAAAGATAAACAGGTCTGTGAGAGTCAGAATTCTTGTTGGTTGGTAGGTGATCAAATACTTATTTCATGCTATAAAATATTAATTATTTAAAAAATCATACTATGTGATTTTCTGGATTTTTTTTTTTTAGATTGTGTCTCTCATAGTTGAAGTGTACCTATGATAAAAATGACAGAAATCTCAATGCTTTGTAGGTGGGAAAACTTGCAAAATCGCCAGTGTATCAAATACTGTTACCCCACTGTGTATGCGACCTTTTGAACGCTTTTATTCCATTTTTTTTCTATACTTTATTATTGGTTTTTTTTGGGGGGGGAGGGGCGGGGTTGTAAATGGGAAAAAAAAAAATAAAATTTTTTGCATTTTGTTAAATATATTGTTAAAACTTTTCTTTAAATTTTTTTAGTACTCCCAGGAACTTAATCATGTAATCGCTTGATTGCTTTTACCATATAATGCAGGACTTATATACTACAGTATATAATGATTTCATTTATCTCCTTACAATCTACCTCTGGCAGGGGGTAATAGGAGCACAATCGTGGCAGGTCTTGAGGCCTTTTTTAGGTCCTTGGCAGCCACATCACCATGCAATCTCACTGCAGAGGCCAATCTGACTATGAAAGGGGGGTTGCATCCCTTACTAACATCAAAGTGGGCTAGGGGGCTATGGTGTATTTGAGATGATTGTGATTATTTATTGTATATCTTCTTTGATCACGTTTAGAGACTCATCTACATGCAAAAATAACCACCTAGAGTAATGCTGCCTTTTTAACCAGTTTAGGATTGGTCATGCAACCTGCAAACCCATCTCTTCAGGATAGCGTAGAGCCTACAATAACCCTTCTGCCCTTCCACCATAATACTCAACTCTCCGTCCCGCAGCCTCTGTCTCCCTGTTCTCCATTGTAGATTGTAAGCTCTCGTGGGCAGGGTCCTCTTTCCTTCTGTATCAGTGTTATTGTATTTGTCTTAGATTATATTTGTTTCATATTGACCCCCTTGACTTGTACAGTACTCTGGAATTAATGGCGCTCAAAAATAAATAATAATAATTAAAATAGTGTATGGAAATAATCAGCTATTGGAGATGTGGAAGCACAACCAGACTGATGAGAGATAGATGCTACAATGTCCTCGGCAGAAACCGAACTCAAAGGGCTCGTTCACACGGCTTATTCTGGGACTGATTTCAGCCGTACTGTGCGCCGTATTTGTGCTCCAATACGGCTGAAATCGTTCCCAGGCATTACGGTAATCCACAGTTCTCATAGAGAACTATGGATTCCATCCCCTCTCCCCGCTCGCCGAATACGCCGAGCGGGGAGAAAGTGACATGTCAATTATTTACGGCGTTTACGCGCCATGAATGTCTCTGAGACGCGGAGTAGCCGCCCCCGCCCCCGCTGCATGGCAGCCGGCTTATTTGCGGTCCGAAATCCGTCCCGCAATTACGCCGGCAATAAGCCGTGTGAACTGGCCCAAACAATAAGGTGTATAGAAAAATGAAAGCAGCGTTTATAAACCGAGCTTCCACCAAAAAGCTAAATTGGAATAAACCTACAATTGGCCTCACTGATGAAAACTGCCCATAGCAACTAATCAGAGCTCAGCTTTCATTTTCCACAGCAGTAAAAGAAATGAAAGCTGAGCTTTTATTGGTTGGACAGTCTTACGCCCAGACAGTTTTGGTAAATGAGGCCCAGTGACTTTATTAGTACGTTTTGTAGCTTTTCTTACTAATAAATTATTATTCCTATATAGTTCCTTTTTAGTGGAAGCTGGATTTATATGCGCTGTTTTGGTTTATCTATAAACAGTGGTAATTTGGTATAAGGGTATGTTCACACGGCGTATTGCGGTGCGTACTGTACACGGCGCTCTACGCCGTGTGTTTTTGATCAGCGCGTACTTCCAAGGACAGGGGTGGCCGGCCCCTGTCTGGCCCCATTCATCTCTAGTATCAGCAGCTCTCTCTCCCGCTGCGTACATTACGATCGTATTGTACGCAGCGGGAGAAACGACGTGTAATTCATAGTTTTCTATGAGAGCTATGAATTACAGTAATTGCGGCGCGCATTGTGCCCGTATTAAAGTCCTAATATGTGGCGAAATGCACACTGCAATTACGCCATGTGAACATACCCTAAGTCATTAATCTGTTCAAGATCCTTGAACTTATACCAAACAAACATTTCCCATAAGAAATAAAGGGAAAATAATTCATCTGTTCTAATTATAAACAGGATTTTTTTTATAACATTGCTTAATACTAAAATACAAATGCAGTGGGAGAAATATACTGTATATTGGACTGTCTCTTTTCTTCTGTCAGGTCCCCATTCACTTGCATTATGCGTGTCCCGTCACTTCTTTCACCTGGTGCTCAATACATGTCTATGAGAGCGACAGGGGCTGCCCTCCCTCCCCTGTGCATCGGGAGTACGCGCTATTGTACAAGCGGGGAGAGGAGGCGTAATTCATAGTTCTCTATAAGAACTGTGGATTACCGTAATTTCAGTGCACATCTTACCCGTATTACTTAGCTTTTCACTTCCAATCATTCCAATGACAGCTGAGAACCTCTCCCTTCCCCCAGCTCATACAGAATGAATCATCACGTGCACACTTTCAGGGCGTGTCTGTAGAGAGAGAAGATACTCCCTGCTGGGAGGAGAAACACACCCCTCCATTACACAAGCTCTGCCATCCCATTCAATTGAACAGTTCTATAATCTTCCATTTTCAAATAAAATACGGCGGATTATAGAACATGTTCTAAGTTTTTTGTCCCGGTTTTCAGATTTGGAATCCAACCTCAGAACGTCCGAGCTGTGTGGACTACAGCTTTGATTTTCAATTTATGTCTGTGGGGATGATTTAAGCTATGTTCACACGGCTTAAAATGGGCCGTATTTCGGTCCGTATTTACGCGCCGAAGTGCGCCAATTACGGGCCGAAAACGGCCCATTCATTATGGTAATTCACAGTTCTCATAGAGAACTATGGATTACGTCTCCTCTCCCTGCCCGACGAAGCCGCCAGGCGGGAAGATAATTGACATGTCACTTTCTAGCGGCGTATACGGGCCGCTAGCAGTGATAGACAATGGGCCGGCGAAGTGCCGGCCCCCCGCTCACTCCCCCGCTCCCACCCCGCCCCCGTCCACACGGCTTAATTGTGGGACGTAATTACGCCCCGCAATTAAGCCATGTGAACATAGCCTTACAGTCGGAGTTTTGCAGATTCTAAATACTGAAAACCGTTTAAAACCCCGACAGTAAATCACTGTCTTGTAGACTAACCTTAGGTTATGTTCACACGGCGTATTGGGGTGCGTACTGTACATGTACGCAGTACGCTGTGTGTTTTGGAAGCATGCGCTGATTATTGCGTAATTCCAAAGCAGGGGGGGTGGGGGAAGCCCCTGGCCGGCCCCATTTACATGCATTTTCAGCGGCGTGTAAGCGCTGCAAACAATTGACATGTCACTTCTCTCCCGGGCATACGTTACGATCGTATTGTACGCGCAAGGAGATGCCGCGTAATCCATAGCTATGAGAGCTATGAATTACCGTAATTGCGGAACGCATTTCGTCACGTATAAAGTGTAATACGCACTGAAATGCGCGTGCAAATCAGCTGCAAAATGAGCCGTGTGAACATACCCTTACTAAAAATCTGTACAAAGAACTTTTCTTCTGCCTTCTCCTTTGGCTGTTCCAGGAATGTGACATTGTTCGGTCATTCCATACAGTGCTATTATGGCCTGTTTCAGTTTTGTTGGGATGGTACTTCTCTGCAACGTATTTGGCAAGGATTTCCTTGACTAATGAAGTAGGGGCTTCCTCAACCTCCTCCTCATCAGGTCAAGGCTACACACCCTCAAATTGTATTCTAAACATATGGTTCTGTACTAAACAAAATTTGGAGGATGTATATCAAGAAGGACTAAATGTAAAGCAGACTTATACCGAGTATCACTGTACTTTAAAGGGGTTTTGCCACGATGTAATGTTGACGTGGGATCCTCCAAAATGGGTAATCATGTTTCTAAATATAGGTGATTAAAAAATTTGCAGCCTGAGAGAGCTACAGGCTGCCTTACCTGCCCTTAGTTACTTAAAAGTTTGCACTAGATTCGACCAGGCAAAGTGACAGGAGCTGCTGGCCGGGCTTGCGCAGAGCACACTTCTTATCTGATGAGAGGAAGCTGAAGAAGCTTTCAAGGCACCGGGTAGAAATATGTTGTCTTTTGTATACAGAATCCACTAGTTGTAGTGTGATTATCTGAGTAGATCAATGATTTATCTGATGACAGGGAACATGAAGGAGCTTTCAAGAGGCTGTGGAGAAAGCTGTTGTTTGTATACAGAATCCACAGGTTGTAGTTTGATTATTTGAGTGAACATTTCACAAGATCCCTTATGCATGGCTTTGTGCTCTGGCTGTGTCTCTCTCTCTCTCAACTCAGCATTGCTTTGTTTACATTTGCTTCTTAGCAGATAAGGCACGTCCTTGCAAAACCCCTTTAAGGTTTTTATAGAGACATATATATTATATTATATAGATTGCTTTTTTTTTTAGAACTCTTTGTTTTCAAATAAAACTATAGCCACCTGCAACAACAGATTGGTACCATACAGACAAAGGGAGAATACTGCTGTAATACAGCCTGCATTATAGCATGACACAATTTAATTTTCTTTAGGAATAGGTGAGAAGAAACCTCAGGATGCACCACGTGGCGGCACATCACATGAGTGCAATATAGGTTCATACCACCTTCATGTTGATGGAATTGCTATACATATGACTTCTCTTTTTTATTTCATTTTTTTTTCCTTTCCACAATCACACTAAGTAATTTTTTAGGGCTGTGTAAAACGCGTCATTACTTGGACTTCTCCCTTTCACTTGTGTCCTGCGTGTTAGCAATGAAGTAGAACACACACCGTTAATGCAAGCTGTCTATATGTCGCTCAAATGAAGTTTCAATGAAGCTTTAAACAGAATTAAATGAATTGTGTAACTGCTGAACAATGCTAAAGTACTGTTTTGCGGCAATAAAATAATCAGCTAAAAATAGAGAAAAGTGTTATAACAAGAAAATTAAGGCCTTAAAGGATCGTCTGTAATGAACATAAAGCAATTGATGGTATGATAGAGTAATTATTTTCGTATTTACATCATTAACGATTGTAATTTAACGTTAATGTCTTGGTATTTTATGCCTTCTCATTTGCAGACAAAAGCACATCTGAGACATCATCAGGGAGTAATTTGGTAATATAAAGTCATGAATAGAAACACTAAACTATGCTCAGAAGTCTGACAAGCACAGTGCCGCAGAATAACCTCATTTTCTGTTTATTATCTGCCTTTATAATTCTGTTTACCATCATTTGAATTAATGAGAAGATAAAATGTGCGCAGTCTTCTTCGTAACTTAACGTACCGTTGTGGTGTTAAACATTTCCGGGGAAAAGGAAAAAAAAAAAAAGTGAAAGAAAAGAAAAAAACAACAAACATTCATAGATAAACTAAAGAGATCTAAACTAGCCCTTTAATAATATCTTTAAATAGACAGAGCAAATCAGATCAGCTCCAGGCAGCCCCTGTCTGAGCCCTTTGAAGACTTTTTTTTGTCTGTGAGGCATACATCCTCTCTGAATACGGGCGAATCCTTTCTATCCCTTTTGCACATTTGGGACTTGAGAATATGTTTGTTATGCAATGAAAGGCAAGGCAGATGAACTGCGCGGGGAAAAGAGGATCAAATCAACCCAGATCAAAAATGGTAATTTATCTACATTTTTTGTTTTATCCTAATCCGATTGTGCCACGTGGTGCTTCAGAACAGTCAAGAAGTGACGCACGATCCGTACCGCTTGAATGTTAAGATTTTTTTCCCTCTGAAATAAGTGCTTATTTTCTCGTTCCCGGGATGGATAAAGTGCACACGATTAGAAACCATTAAAACAGAAGAGCAAGACTCTTGAGATTAACATAAATGTGGATTTCAATTATGAAAAAATAGGTTTGCTTAATCTCTGACATAGTACTTGAGCATTAAACTTGCCTTGTCTGAAGAATGTATTGTATGCGCATGTCATATGAAACAAAAGTTTTTTTTTCATAGCAGCCACATAGTTTATATGATTTTATAGATTAAAGGGGTTGTCTCACTACAAGGATTGCTTTATATGTTAAAGATCTTGCAAAAACAAGTCACTTTGCTATATATGTCCACAGGGCTGTGGAGTCGGAGTCGGTGGCTATTTTGCAGGAGTCGGAGTCGGAGCCGTCATAAAATGGACCGACTCCGACTCCCAAAATATATAAGTTGGTCCAGTTAGTTTGATGCAGTGCAAAGAGCAAGAGGGTGCGGCCAGTGCTACTGCTCCCATATCTTCAGCCTTATCACATGAGGAGTGTAATTGATGACATGGAGCAGGCAAAGCGCTGCCCCAGGGGAAAAGATTCCGCTCCCATGGCAAACAGATTTCAGCAAAATTTTTCACCTGTTTTAAGGAAGTAGAAGAGTCCAACCATTCATCAAAACTGACTGTGGCTGAGGCAATTCCTTTATACTCTGACATTGTTAGAGATGTTGCTCCTGTGGTTATCGTTTTACCCCCAACCCAAGTTAGTGTAGAGAGGCTGTTCTTTATCCTGGAAATAATGAGATCAGATGTGAGGTCATGTATGCTGGATCTGATGGAGGCAATGCTATTTCTCAGAACAAATTCAGAGACTCCACAAATGTTCCAGCAGTGTTTTGCATAAGTACAATTTTTTTGTGTCCTACAGTCATGTCCAATAAATATATTTTACACTGACAAGCAAAAGGGTAACAATGTTTTGAGCTTGTGACTTTCAAGCTCCATATCTCACCATCCACTACAGCTTTGTACATGAGGCTACTGTAATTTTATACACAGTCATCTTACCTATCTTATATAAAAATTTGACATGCAAGTATTTAGCATCTGCTTAGTTACATTTTTGCTCCTAAAAATCAAAGTGTTAATTTGTATTATTTTGTTAGTATTTGGGAAAACCATCTTTGGTTTTCAATACTGCCTGAATCCTTCTGGGCTCTGGATCAGATTCAAGCAGGTCTTGACCAAAATCTGATCCCAGGTCTCTTCTACACCTTCCCAATGTTGGTGCAGACCGGACTTGGATACAAATACAGCTTTTTCTTCAACTCTACCCACAAGTGTTCAAAAGATCAAAACATTGTTACCCTTTTGCTTATCAGTGTCTGTTCTACCTAAATAGCTTGATTATTGTATCATAAGGTGATAATCAGCCTGATGTTACCATTTTACTACAGTAAAGTTATTACTTAAACATGTGCCGTGTATGAGGGAGTCAGGAGTCGGGAGTCGGAGGTTTGGGAAATTGAGGAGTCGGAGTCGGGGCTTCGGCTTGCCGACTCCACAGTCCTGTATGTCCATTAACAGTGTCCTACCTATTCTGAGACATCCCCTCTTGTATGGGTTACATCAGCTCCTCAGGTCGCTATAGCTACAGACCTGTTTGATCTATCCTGATAGGCTGCCAGTGCTAGTTGCTATAGCTACAGACCTGGCTTCTACTGTAGCCTAGTGGAAGCAAGTAAACACACCTCTGAATTCAAAGTGAAACCAAGAAAACAGGACTGAGGTAAGATGAATTAATGTAGTGAGGCAACCCCTTTAAATTTTAAATTAATAGATTGCAAGTCTTGCCAAATAATTTCCCCAAAAAACTACATATCAATCTGCTCAGCTCTTGCTCTATTGTAAGAGGAACCTGTCACACTGAACATGGTATCGATCTGCAGGTGCATGTAGTAGAGCGAGATGAGCTGAGCAGATTGATATGTAGTTTTGTGGGAAATGATTTTGGTAGGATTTGTAATCTATTAATTTAAATTTCTGCTTATTCTGCATTAAGGAGTCCAGTAGGCGGATTTTTCAGTGATTGACAGTTATCTCTGTATGCACACTCATACATGAAAGATGGTCAAACACTGTTAAAACCACCCACTGGACGGTCCTTAACCCCTTAACGACCGCGCACCGTCTTTTGACGGCGGCCGGTGCGGGTCGTTCTTCTGCAGCGACGTCTTTTGACGTCGCTGCAGACATCGGGGTTTGCGGCGCCCGGCGCCACAGCTGCGCTAGGATCGGGGCTGAACTACACAGCCCCGATCCCAGAGCATCTCCTGCAGGCATCGGGGAGCGGAGGAAACCTCCGCAACCCGATGCTTTAACCCTTTGATTGCGGCGGTGCGTTACCGCAGCGCAATCAAAGGGATCCCCTGCTCTGTCGGGTGATCGGAACGCCCGGTCACCCGACAGAGCTCAGGGACCGGCTGCACAGTCAGCTCTGGGGACCTAGCATGGCCCCAGAGTTGTCTGTGTAAGAAGCCAGTGATTAGGATGCACTGTGTGCTGTCCTAATCACTGCCTGTGTCAGACTGACACAGATTAGCATGTATTAGCATATATGAATATGCTAATACATTACTAAGTGTAAAAAAAAAATAAAAAAAAATGTTAAACAGTTCTCCCTTCATGGGAGTCAAAAAAAAGTACAAAAAAACCATAAAAAGTGTAAAAAAAAGAATAAAAAAAATAAATAATAAAATAAAAATAAATATTTAATAAAAAATAATTGTACATAAATTACACGCACAAAAAAACTACACATATTTGGTATCCACACGACCGTAATAACCTGTAGAATTAATCTAACAAGTTATTAAGTGTGAAATGTGAATGGTGTAAAAAAAAATTAAAAAAACCAAAAAATGTTTTAAAAAAAAAAAAAAATACTGCAATTATTTATAAGTGTACTTAAACTATTCCCTTATAAAGTACAACTTGTCTTGAATAAAACGAGGCCTCATCCAACTGCGTCATTGAAAAAATAAAAAAGTTACAACTGTTTAAACGCAAGGAGGCCAAAACTAAAAAAATGTTCTGGTCATTAACTACTTTTCAGGCGTTCGGCTTAAGCGGTTAAGGGCATGTCCCCACGGCACAGGTTTGCGGCCGGTTTTTGCAGACCGTCTTTAAAACCGGCCGCAAACGAACACACCGGGCTTCTATGGAAAACCACGGGCCGCCCGAAAAAACATTCTGCATGTTCATTCTTCTGTCCGGTTTTCGGACAGAATATGAACATGTGAATTGGAAGGAGGAGGGCTCATCGCGGAGAAAAGCTCATCGCGCATAAACTGACCGGTATTTGTCCTCTGCCGTGTATACGGGCCCTAAGCCAGAATAAACTGAAATTTAAACAAATGTAATTCTCTCGAATATTTCCCCATAAAACTATGGGCGACATGTATGAAAGGGTTTTTCACCCTTTTTCTGCCGTACAATGCACCTAACTGAGCTGGCTACGATGTCTAATCCGCCTTACGTATGTGTATCGGCACATTGTTCGTAAGACTCGACACTATCGAATGCACCTAACATGAAGGGGTGTGTCGCACCACATTTGTAAGACATATATGAATGCGGTTCGGCAAAACTAAGCACATTACTGCTCCGACAGGCAGACCTATGTG
The DNA here is from genome assembly GCA_025379985.1 of Phyllomedusa bahiana. Classification (NCBI taxonomy): domain Eukaryota; kingdom Metazoa; phylum Chordata; class Amphibia; order Anura; family Hylidae; genus Phyllomedusa; species Phyllomedusa bahiana. The sequence continues at coordinate 65,613 of JAODAL010011798.1, forward strand.
AATGTGGTCTGCCTGAGCCTGAGGAGTCAAAGTGGAGATAGATTTGCTGTAAGGGGCAAAAATGTCCAATATTTCTCAACTGTACATTAATAAAAAAGTAATTTATTATAATTATCAAACTGTATAAAATGTAATTATTTAAATTTAATGAAAAATTTGATCACATAAAATTAATATAAAAATATATAATATCCCCAAAATACAGAAATATGTCCTATAAAATGTATTTAAAATTCATAGAATCTTAAACTAATTTTACATTAAATAACCCACTGATGATGTTGTTCAGATTTTTTATTTTACATTTTTACTACATTAAATTTGAAATCTATTTTTGCTGCTCTCACCCTTTATTCTACATACAGCAAGAGCCAGCACACCAAGCAGGATCAGTACCATAGTTTCTATTCACGGACATGCTATTCTAATGACTTTTCTCTTATTTCCAGCCTGTCTATAACCTTAATACTTTTGAAGTTCCGTAATGCGCCTAACACATAGGCGAGGCGCGACGAACTTTACACCATTTATGAACGCACAAAAACCACTTTTATACATCAGCCGCATTATACACTGAGACTCCACTATTCACTTTGACGCGCCATCATTCATACATGTCGCCCTATATGTCGGTCTGCTCAGCTTTCCTAGCTCTTTATCAAGCAGCGCGCCGGACCGGGCCACGCCTTCTAGGGGAGGCGCGCCATGACCCGGCGTGCTGGGCGTGGCTAAGCCGCTGCGGACGTGCGGCCGGAAGGGGAGGCGGGGCGAAGGTGAAGGCATTCATAGTGCCTCCCCTTCCACCCGTTAGCCAGTCGGCGGCCAGGAAGCAACAGTGCAAGACCTCCGCGCGGCGCACTCCCAGTGGCAGATGAACAGCTTAACCTGCTGCGGCAAATGGCGGCGTCTCAGGGAGCCGCTTGGCTTGAGGATGCGGTGCGGGGCCTGCTCAGTAGGTCCAGGGATCCGGCTGCGGCGCTTGGTGGCGCCTCTGGGGTTAGTGGAGCTGGGGACTCGGCTTTAGTGGCAGCAGGCAGCGGTGCCAGCAGTATGGCTGACGGTCCGGCCGCTCTCCCTGGGGGCGGTCTGAATGGTCGCATTGGGGCAGGGACGCCTGCACCGCAGGGGGGTAGCGGCACGGGTCGCAGGTGCCGGGCTCGACCCCCGCAGAGGCTGAGCCCAGACTATACCCCCAGGGCTCGCCGTCGCCAGCGGAGCCCTTCTGGGGACCCTTCAGGCCAGGCGGGCAGGCTCCAATCCGGGGGACGACCTGCTCGGTCTGGGAGGCATCCTAGTCGGCCGGCGGGCCCTACAGAGAGCGGTGGGTCTGGTCCTCAGTCGGGGGCTCGATCTGCCGCTGCTCCTTCCTCTTCTCTCCAGTCGGTGGTAACGGTGGCCTTACCTGGCGATGCTCCGGTCGGGAGGGCCACCCGGCAGCGTGAAGGAAGACGGCGTGTGGAGGCTTCCCCTGCGTCGGCAGGGAGCAGCGTACGGGAGGACGGGCGACGTTCGGTCGGCCCCGGCGTGGCGGAAGAAGACTCGGGTTCCCCGGTTCGGGCGTGGCAGGTGCCGGCCCCATCCCCGCGACCTGCGCCGGTCGGCCTTCCCTTATTGGGTACTGAAGGCCTTGACCCGGGTCGTCGGGCAGCGAGTGACGACGGTGCATTTCTGCGGGACGGCAACTTGGATTCTGGTGTAGCGGCTGGTGGGCCCACAGCCCCCACGCAGCCAGGTGAGTATATGTCTCTATCATGTACGTTTCCACCAATTTTTCGGTCGCAAGGGGGCGTTATTGGTAGTGGGTTACCTGTGCTTAGCTCGGGGGGCCGGGCGCATGAAAGCGGGGGGGGGGGGGGGGGGCCCGCCCGTAGAGACTGGGGGTTTAGCGGCGGTTTTGCGGGATTTCTTGGCGAGGTTTGAGGGTCGGGAGAGGGGGGTCAGTGGAGGGTCGCCAGTGGATGCGTGGGTGGCGCCATCGCCGCCAGGGCCCCCTCCCGTGGTGCTTAGGGACGAAGGGTCGCAGCCCAGGGGCCCTCTTTTGGAACAAGAGGGGGGTGACGGTGTCAGTGCAGACAGAAAAAATCCCGCAGGAGAGTGTCAGGTTGGATGACAGGGCTAAAGGGGAGGTATATGTCTGCTTTGAAGGTCCGCTTGGTGCGCACCTGAAGCCAGAGGTGAGGGAGAAGATCTGGAAGGACGAATATGTAGAGATCTTCTCCCTGCTGCCCTTGGAAAAGTTCAATTTGGACAAGGGTAAAAAAGACGAAAGCAAGAAAGAGGAGGAGGAGAAGCGCCGGTGGCGACTCATTCCGCAAACTTTTGCCAATTGGTTGCAAGCGTTTGCGATTCTGGCGAGTGTCATCGGTGAGAAGGCGCCCGAGAATTGTTCGGGCCTCTTTTGCTACATGGATGCAATTGGGGAGGCGCATCGGGCATATGGGGGACAGGCATGGCTGCGATATGACGAACAGTTTCGTCAGAGGAAAGCAGTTCGTCCTTCAATCAGGTGGGACCATAAGGATATTGGTCTCTGGCTGAAAGTTATGGCCCCGACGAAGTTCGGGCAGCCCTTTCTTGGGGGGGCCGGGTCGACCGGCCAGGGAGGGAGTGCGGGCGGTAGCGGTGGAGGTTCGCAGCCCGGAGGCTCGAAAGGGGGTGGGGTTTGCTGGCTATTTAATGGGGGACAGTGCAAGTTTGGGTCCGGCTGTCGATTTAAACACGTGTGCTCCTTCTGCGCAGCACCATCCCACCCGGTCACCCGCTGTTTTAAGAAGGGCCGGAGCAAAGGGGCCGGTGCGGGTGGTCAAGGGGGAGACACCGGTGAAACTGGGCGAGATGGAACCTTTTCTAGCCCGCTTTCCGGATAGGGCTACGGCGGACTTGTTGTCCGCAGGGTTCGGTCAGGGGTTTGTAATTCCGCCTCCGGCGCATTCTGTCCCCTTTTCTGTTAAGAACCTAAGGTCGGCCCACGAACACCCGACGGTGGTGGCGGAGAAGTTGGCTAAAGAAGTGGCGTTGGGGAGAATGGCAGGTCCATTTGACGTTCTGCCTTTCCCTGACTTGGTGGTGTCGCCGCTGGGGGTGGTTCCGAAGAAGGAGCCGGGAAAATTTCGGCTCATTCACCATTTTTCCTTTCCGAAGGGCCAATCGGTGAATGATGGGATAGACCCGGAACTGTGTTCCGTGGTCTACACCTCCTTCGACGACGCGGTGTCCTTAGTTCGGCGAAACGGGCGTGCCGCTTTAATGGCCATTGCGGATATCGAGTCGGCATTTCGGCTTTTGCCAGTACACGAGAATAGTTTGAAATTGTTGGGGTGTTTTTGGGATGGGAAGTTTTTCGTCGACCGTTGCCTGCCAATGTGCTGTTCACTTTCGTGTGCCTATTTTGAGGCATTTAGTACGTTTTTAGAATGGGTTGTTCGAGACATATCAGGGTTGAGTTTTATCATTCATTATCTGGATGATTTTTTCTGTGTGGGTCCGGCGGGGTCTCTGGTGTGTGGATCCTTGTTAGCGTCATTGAATTGGGTGACGGAGCGGTTCGGTGTCCCTTTGGCACCGGATAAGACGGAGGGGCCGAGTACGTGTCTGAATTTTTTGGGTATCTGCATTGACTCTGTAAGGATGGAGTGCAGGTTACCGGCAGATAAGTTGGAAGACCTATGGCGGGAGGTTTGCCGAGTTGTCGGATTGCGCAAGATTCCTCTCAGAGAATTGCAGTCATTGCTTGGGAAGCTCAATTTCGCGTGCAGAATTATGCCCATGGGGCGGGTGTTTTGTCGTCGATTGGCCAGCGCGACCTCAGGCGTGTCGAGGCCTCATCATTTTGTGCGTTTGACGGGCGAGCACAGGGAAGATCTGAGGGTTTGGGCCAGTTTTTTGGATGCCTATAATGGGTGGTCCATTATTCTGCACGGGGAATTGTCGAACCAGGAGATCGACATCTTCACGGATGCAGCAGGTAGCACGGGTTTTGGTGCCATTTGCGGGGCAAGGTGGTGTGCGGCCCCGTGGCCAGAGGCTTGGCGGGATCTCCCGGTCATCAGGAATCTGGCGTTCCTGGAATTGTTTCCTATCGTGGTGGCTGTGGAACTGTGGGGCGACAATTTTCGGGATCGGAAGGTTCGCTTCTTCTGCGACAACTTGGGTGTGGTAATGGCAATTAACAATTTGACGGCCTCCTCACCGCCAGTAGTCCGTCTCTTGCGGTTGTTGGTCTTGAGGTGCCTGGAGCTTAATTCATGGGTAAGGGCGGAGCATGTTCCGGGGGTCCAGAATGCAGTCGCTGACTCTCTTTCTTGGTTGCAGTGGGAACGTTTCCGGACCTTGGCTCCATCGGCGGTGGAAGTCGGGGAAGAGTGCCCCAGGCCGTGGCCTTCGGGATGCAGAGCAGCTGATACGGGCGTCTTTGTCAAGCGGGACCTGGGCTGCTTATGAGGCTGCTTGGGGGCAGTGGTTGGATTGGGTCAGTGCCCTGGGGGATGTAGTATCGGAGGAGGACCACATTGGGGCGCTGTTGTGTTGGTTGGGGCATGTTCGGGTCATCGGGTGGTCGGCGTCTAGAGTCTCCAGATTTATGTCGGGGCTGGCTTTTGGTTTTAGAATGCGACGGTTGCGGGATTTGACCAAGGATTTTGTGGTGTCTCGGGCTCTTCGGGGATATAGGCGTGGCCAAGGGCCTAGAGACTCGCGACGCCCGGTGCTGTTTCTCTCTACTGGAACCTTCGGCAGTGTGTTTGGGTGAGGTCGCCAGCTCCGGGTACGAGGGTGGCGCTTTTCTGTCTGGCGTTTTCATTGGCATTCTTTGGGGCATTGCGGATAGGGAGTTGGTGTCCCCTAGTCGGTTGAAAGGTGGGGGTCCTTCAACAAGAGGATGTGGTTGATCTCGGTAATGTGATCATGTTTTGGCTGCGTCGGTCTAAAACAGATCAGACTGGCAGGGGGTGCCGGGTGACCCTGCGGGCAGTTCCAGGAGCTGCGATGTGCCCGGTACGGTGTTGGCGGGATTTTTTGATCTGGCGGGGGGCTGAGAGAGGGCCACTCCTGCGGCATGCGGATGGGACGTTTTTGTCCCGTTTCCAATTTACAGCGGTGTTTAGGCGGTGTCTGGTGGCGGTCGGGCTTGACCCTGCTGCTTTTGCTCCGCATTCATTCCGGATCGGGGCGGCTACCGAGGCCGCGGGTTGGGGCCTTAGTGCGGAGGTGGTTCGAAGGATTGGGAGATGGGAGTCGGACAGGTTTCGGCTTTATATACGGCCACATTTGGCGGCTTGAAGGAAGAAGGGATTGATGGTGTGTTGGTAGGGGGTTATTGCCATTATGTCGATGTTATCATCTGTTTTTTCTTTGTTCCAGTTCGTCCTCCATTCCTGGTGTGGATCCTGGGCCATTCATATGTTCACTGGGGGGCCGAGCGAGCAGACATGCGGCCGGATGGCCGTCAATTGGGATTCTCACGGAGCGTCGCGGTGGTACGCTGGCTGGGTCGTCGCGGGATGCGGTGGTTAGGAGTGGTCCCGGAGGTGACGCGATTTGCAGCCTTGGATAGGCCACCTGACATTTTGGTGCTGCATGTAGGGGGGGAATGATTTGGGGTCTTTGACTGCGAGGGAGTTAGTACGGAGCATCAAGTATGACTTGTTGGGGCGATGGAGGTCATTCCCGGGGATGACTATCGGTTGGTGGGACATTGTGTTTCGGCATCCTTGGAGGGGTGCTCGCTCGGTGGAGAGGCGGAATAGGGCGAGTGATAAACTGGTCGGTGGCGACTTTTGGGGCGAGGAAGGGAGGGGTGATTGTCAGGCATTTGGAATTGGAGTCCGGCAGGGACAATTTTTGGCGATCAGATGGTGTGCATCTGACGGCGGTTGGTTTGGACCTCTGGGCGCTGGGCCTTCAGGAAGGCATTGAGAGGGCTTTGGGCCTGGTGGGGGCCTCGCAGGCATGAGGGTTCATGCCATGCTCGTGGTGGCGGCGGGGGTTCTTGGAATTGGACAAGGAGATACGGTGAGGGAGTCATTCGGGGTATGATTCCCTCATGATTTGGAAAATGGTGAATCGACCTGGCGAAGGTGGTGGGCTCTTGCAGGCTGGAATCCCTGTAGAGAAAAATGGGTGAGCCATCTTGTATGGCTTTAGGACCCCCGAGCCAGTGGAGTACGGCTGGGGGTAAATGGGGGTTTGGTTCCCTTCGGGGATTTGGTCGCCAGGTCGTTGGTTGGTTGGTTCCAAGGACCTCTGCCCCATCTGGTTGTGGTGTTAATGGAGTTAACGTTTTATGGTTATTATGGAAGATATATATATTTATATTTATGTTCATATATATATGTATATATATATATAGTGGCGTGTGGGGATGAGATGGTGTGGCATATATACATATATATATATATATTGGAGTTATATTTTTGTATAACAATTTATTTATGTTGTATTTTGTTAAATAAAACGGCTGCTGTGGCCATTTAAATCCAATCAGCATTGAGTGTGTTATTCAAGGGGTCACAGCAGGGTAGGGGAGATATGGGTATGGAATGGAGGGGGGGAGGTATGGGTTCAGTGGGTTGGGGCTGATATTGCATCAGCTCTGCAGTGGTGTCTGCAGATCAAATAGCATGTTCAATGTTACAGGTTCGCTTTAACAACTTGCAGACTGCCCATTCACTATAAATGTCCTGACAGTCCATAAGTGACTCTGCACAGACATTCCTGAATGATCATGCGGCTACGGAAGTGAATAGTCAGCTGAAGGGAGAAGGCAGAGACTGTTTATCACTGCCCCTGCCTTTCCATTTGCTGAATACATGACACTTAACAAGCACTGAGTATGCATCTCAGTAGGGATCTTTTATGTGTCCTGTTTCCATCATGTGAATGCTGGGGTTGGGTAAATACAGTAGTTGCTGGGTTTCACCAGACACAGATCAGCTCTGTAGTGAGTGGTGGAAGCTGTCATCCCCCTGTAACCTAAAGTATCAGCCCCAGTGACGGGGTAGAGCATCAACAAAAAAAGGTGTGTAAAACTGCCCCTCAGAGGTCTTTTTCTGATTTTATGGGGGCCACAATGTTTAAAATATAAAAAAATAGAGACTAAAAAACAAATATGAATGCTTAAAGGGTTGTCTCACTACATTGATTCATGTTACCTCAGTCCTGTTTTCTTGGTTTCATTTTGAATTCAGGGACGTGTTTACTGGCTTCTACTAGGCTGCAGTAGAAGCCAGGTCTGTAGCTATAGCAACCAGTGCTGGCAGCCTATAAGGATAGCTCAAACAGGTCTGTAGCTATGGCGACCTGAGGAGTCGTTGCAGCCAATACAAGAGGGGGATATCTAGGAATAGGTAGGACACTGTTAATGGACATATATTGCAAAGTGACTTGTTTCTGCAAGATCTTTAACATAAAAAGAAATCCTTGTAGTGAGACAACCCCTTTAACTGCTTGGCAGTTTTTGCTATGAAAAATAATAAAAATTAGGCTTTTTTATTTGGACTGTTGTACTTGATATTATAAAAAGAAAAGGAAAAACTTCTAATGAAAAAATGCCTAAAATAAATCCTTATGTGTCATGGGAAAAGGACCAAAAAAATTGTGTGCTCTGTCCGAAATGGTGGAGTACTTAAAGGGGTGCTCTCACCATGCTGTTTTACCTCACCATGCTGTTTTAGGGTATGTTCTCAGGCGTCTTTGCGAGGCGCATTTCATCGAGTTAGAGCGCTGCAATACCCTAACATACAATACCCTTCGCAACTACTCTACTTCATAGCTCTAATTGAGAGCTGTGGTTATCTGCCGTTTTCCCTGACGCGTATTTCACGCCGGGAGAAAGAAGATACAGGTCCTTTCTAAGTAAATGTGAAACGCATCAGTGTCTCGTGATTAGGAGAGCGGCAACCACAGAGCACAAGTCAATTAACCTAGCAGTATGGTTTGTTTTCTAACTTTAGTAATTACTCTAAGTCCTGACAAAGTTGTGCTTCAAATTAGGATACTCCAAATGTGTTTAATCTGTTTGATCCCAGAAGACTACATAATGCAGCAGAAAGCTGAAATAGGCTTTGTTCACACCATAGATATTAAGGGTATGTTCACACAGCGTACTTCAGGGTATAATTTCGCTGCAATACGCCCGAAGTATGCCCCGCAAGTACGGTAAATCCTAGCACTCATTGACTGCTATGGTTATCTGCCGTCTCCCTCTGTATGTACTGTGCCTTGGTAGAAAGAAGTAACATGGGGAAAGTGAGACTGCATGGGGGGGCGACAGGAGCGCTTTAGAAATATGCGCTGGCCAGTACTTTTAACCCCTTAAGCCGAACGCCTGAAAAGTAGTTAATGACCAGAACATTTTTTTAGTTTTTGCCTCCTTGCGTTTCAACAGTTGTAACCTTTTTATTTTTTCAATGACGCAGTTGGATGAGGCCTCGTTGTATTCAAGACAAGTTGTACTTTATGGGGGAATAGTTTAAGTTCACTTATAAATAATTGCAGTATTTTTTTTTTTTTTACACCATTCACATTTCACACTTAATAATTTATTAGATTATTTCTACAGGTTATTACGGTCATGTGGATACCTAATATGTGTAGGATTTTTTGTGTGTGTAATTTATGCACAATTACTTTTTACTAAATATTTATTTTTTATTTTATTTATTTTCTTATTCTTTTTTCTTACACTTTTTCTGTTTTGTTTTTTTTACTTTTTTTTTTACTTCCATGAAGGGAGAACTGTTCTACATTTTTTTTAATTTTTTTTTTTACACTTAGTAATGTTATTAGCATATTCACATATGCTAATACATTCTAATCTGTGTCACTTTGACACAGGCAGTGATCTGGACAGCACACAATGTGTCCAGGTCACTGGCTTCATACACAGACAGCTCTGGGGCCACGCTAGGTCCCCAGGGCTGACTGTGCAGCCGTTCCCCGGGCTCTGTTGGGTCACCGGGTGTTCCAATCACCCGACACGGCAGGGGAACCCTTTGATTGCGCTGCAGTAATGCACTGCCACAATCAAAGGGTTAAAGCATCGGGTTGCGGAGGTTTCCTCCGCACTCCGGTGCTCACACGAGATACTCAGGGATCAGGGCTGTGTAGTACAGCCCTGATCCCAGCGCAATTGCGGTGCCGGGCGGCGCAAACTCTGATGTCTGCAGCGAAGCCAAAAGACGAACAACCAGACGAACAACCCGCACCGGCCGCCGTCAAAAGACGGTGCACGGTCGTTAAGGAGTTAAAGCAGACGGCGTTTAATGCCGTGCACATTACGTGCCGCTATATGCCTGCTATAAAGCTGTGTGAACATACTCGTCTTTCCAAAGCACGGGGGGGAGGCCGGGCGCCGGCCCCATAGACATTTATTGTTAGCAGCACGTATTCGGCGCTAACAATTGACATGTCACTTTTCTCCCCTGGCGTACAATACGATCGTATTGTACGTGCGGGGGGACGTCACGTAACCCATAGTTCTCTATGAGAGCTATGTATTACCATAATTGCGGCGCACATTTCGCCGCATATAATGCACAACACGTGGCGAAATGTGCGCCACAATAAGCCATCTGAACATACCCTAAGAAAGATGGAAGGTAGAAACACTGTGGGATCAGACTACACAGGGTTGGTCTGTACTTTCCCATCATGGAGATGCATTGCTTTGCAGACAAATTGTAGACACAGAACAACATGCTGTTAATAAAAAGTTCAGTTTCAACATTTTTTAGATGCATTGAAATAATGAAAAATTCGGGATAGCTAGCTTGGGAAAAAAGACTGAGGGGTGACATGGCGCCTAGCCGGGAGCCAGGGGACCGTGCGATGGAAAGCAGTGGACACTAATAGGAGGCACAGGTGCGGCAAGTTCTGCAAAGTGGTGAGCTACGTTTATTCCCTTAATGGATTTGTTTTACTTGTGACTTAAAGGGGTTGTCTCACTACATTGATTCATTAGACCTTAGTCCTGTTTTCTTGGTTTCATTTTGAATTCAGGGGCGTTTGTTGGCTTTTACTAGGCTGCAGTAGAAGCCAGGTCTGTAGCTATAGCAACCAGTGCTTGTAGCCAATCATGAGTAATTGAACAACCTGGAGCTGATGCAGCCCACACAAGAGGGGATATCTAGGAATAGGTAGGACATTGTTAATGGACACATATTGCAAAGTGACTTATTTTTGCAAGATCTTTAACATAAAAAGCAATCCTTGTAGTGAGACAACCCCTTTAAAAAGGACCTGCTATTTTTTTTTTTTTTAGTAAATCCTTGTGTTCCCTGTGAAATAACAATTCTGGAGCATCTTCTCTTCTTACTCTCTGTTATACTGTTCTTCCTTTATTACTTCTAGAAATGTATTGCTTAATCAGTGTTACCTTTCCAGTGTTCAAAACGGTTGTCAGAACTCACTGGACAATCATCCTGTGCAGGGGCACGCCCTTTCCAAATGGTAACACCCATCTGACTGATTCAGTAATACATTTCTAGAAGGAATAACAGAGGAACAGCACAACATAGAGATTCAAGAGAAGATGCTCCAGAATTGTCATATCACAGTTAACACAGATATTTACGAATACAGACATATCGGGAAATGTCACAGGTCCTTTTTAACCCCTTAAGGCGAACGCCTGAAAAGTAGTTAATGACCCAAAAAATTTTTTAGTTTTTGCCTCCTTGCGTTTCAACAGTTGTAACTTTTTAGGTTTTTCAATGAAGCAGTTGTATGAAACTTCGTTTTATTTGAGACTAGTTTTACTTTATGGGGGAATAGTTTAAGTTCACTTATAAATAATTGCAGAATTTTTTTTCAATTTTTTAACATTTTTTTACACTATTCACATTTCACACTTAATAACTTGTTAGAGTAATTCTACAGGTTATTACGGTCGTGTGGATACCAAATATGTGTAGTTTTTTTCTGTGTGTAATGCATGCACAATTATTTTTTTATTAAATATTTTTTTTTTATTTTATTATTTTTTGTTACACTTTTTATGTTTTTTACTTTTTTTTTTAAATCCCATGAAGGGAGAACTGTTTTACTTTTTTTTTTATACACTTAGTAATGTATTAGCATATTCATATGTGCTAATACATTATAATCTGTGTCAGTCTGTCACAGGCAGTGATCAGGACAGCTCACAGTCTGGCCTGATCGCTGGCTTGCTACACAAACAGCCCTGGGGCTTCTCTAGGTCCCAAGGGCTGACTGTGCAGCCATTCCCCGGGCTCTGTTGGGTCACCGGGTGTTCCGATCACCCAACAGAGCAGGGAGACCCTTTGATTGCGCTTCGGTGACGATCCGCGGCAATCAAAGGGTTAAAACACCGGGGAGCAGAGGTTTCCCCCCGGTGCTCGCAGGAGCTGTGCTGGGATCAGGGCTGGCTAGTACAGCCCCGTCCTCAGTGCTGCTGCGGAACCGGACGCCGCAAACTCCGATGTCTGCAGCGACGCCAAAAGACGTCGCTGCAGACGAATGACCTGAAATGCCCGCCGCCAGAAGACATTGGGCAGTCGTTAAGGAGTTAATAAATATGTGTAAATATTTTAGAGATATTTTTCAGGATTTATTTATATCCAGGACTATATCCATGACAGCGGCATTCTGTATGGCTAAGGGGAAAAAGGTTTCTACATAAAGATAGCAGGGCAGTCTTTACGGTAACAGCAATGTGACTATGGAACTCCCAGTGGAACTGGTACATTGAACTCCCTAAAAGAGTTCAAAGAAAGAGTGGGTGCATTTCCAAAGGTTAATAATACTACAAGTTCTAGAAAATAGATTTTTGGTTAAGGGTCATTGATCGAGTAATTTACTCTCATTGCATTGGAGTTGGGGAGGAATTGTTATTCTTTTGATGCGGACAATTGACTTCTATGTCACAGGGTTATTTCCTTCCTATGGATCAACACTGCTGGATAATATGCTGAAGTAGATGGACATTTGTCTTTTTTTAGCCTTCCAAATTATGTAACTATTGGTTGAGAAGCTGTATATAGCCCTTAACTCCTTACCAACCTATGATGTATAAGTACGTCATAGCGCCTGTAAGCGACTTTGAAGCAGAATTGCAGCACGATCCCAATACACAGCCGCTGGTTGTAACAACTGGCAGTAACAGCATGGGGGGGAACTGCCGTCCCCCCACCCTCAGTGCTGTTTAACCCTTTAGACGGCGAGGCAAAGATGGCCTCGGCATCTAAATGAATGAAAAACGGTGTTGTACACCGTTCTTCACTCCGATCGGGACATCAGCAGCGAAAACGCTGTTTCCCAATTGGCTAACGTAGCAGCGGGAAGCCTTGTGAAGGCCTCCGTCGCTGCCACGTTTTAAATTTCCCCACTTCCGGCCCCACACAGGAAGTGGGGAAACCGCCATCTTGGTACACCCTAATGCATTGTCTATGTAATGCATTAGGCTGTATAAACGATCGTGCCGCCTAGTGTGGAAGCGTCCTAGGGGGACTCAAAATTAAAAGAAAAAAAAAAAGTCTTAAAGTATAAAAAAAAAGTATTAAAAGTTCAAATCATTGCTCTTTTGCCATTTTATAAATAAAAATAAATAAAATAAGAAGGTTACACATATTTGGTATCGCCGCGTCTGAAAAAGCCCGATCTATTAAAATATGACATCATTTATCTTGTATGCTGAACACTGTAGAAGAAAAAAAATTCAAAATGCCAAAATTGCATTTTTTTGGTTGTTTCATGTCACATAAAAATTGGAGTAAAAGTGATCAAAAAAGTTGCATGCATTCCAAATTGTTAGCAATAAAAAGTGCACTTGAGCCCGCAAAAAATGCACCCTCACTGTAGGTGTTAGTACAAAAAAGTTATTGGTCGCACAAAATGGCGCCGCAGTGCAAATTTCAAAAATAGAAAATGTTTGGAATTTTTTTTTTATGGTACCAAAACATAACGGAAACCCTGCATGTTTTGTATTGGCGGATGCATTTCAACCTGTAAAATACAGATCACACATCATTTTTACCGAAGAATGAATGCCATAAAAAACCCTCCCACAAACATGGCGCAAGTACGTTTTTTTCACATTTTGACGCACTTAGAATTTTTTTGCCGTTCCGCAGTATATTCTATGGTAATATGAATAACACCATTAGAAAGTACATCTTGTCCCGCAAAATAAAAGCCTTCACACGTCTATGTAGGTGGAAAAATAAAAACGTTATGGCTTTTAGAAGACAAGGAGGAAAAAAATTTAGGGCGACATGTATGAAGATCGGCACGTCAAGGTGGCTGATTTCACGTTTTTTTTCCATGAAAACTGCGCTTGATGTATGGCCGTGCGGTGTAAAGTTCCCCGCGCCTCGCCTGTGTGTGAGGCGCATTGCGGAACTTAGGCGCATAAGTAAGGCGCCTAACATGTATTAAGTTTAGAGACAGGCTGGAAATCAGAGATAAATCATCAAGCATGTCAGTGAATAGAAATCCTGCTTGGAGGACCACATGTCCCAGCAATACCTGTGCTGTGCTGGCTCTTGCTGTATATACTAAATAGAACAAAAGGTGAAAGCAGCAAAAACACATCTCCAATTGTTGGTATTAAAAATGAAAAAAATTAACATCAGTACAACATCATCAGTGGCTTATTTAATGTAAAATTACTTTAAGTTTCTCGGAATTTTTAATATATCACAAGGCATTATGGGAAAGGGGCTGAGAATCCCAAAGCGCCCTCTGTTGGATGTAACAAATCCTCAATTTGCTTTTGACCCACCGAGTCTAGAGAAAGCAAAAGGGATTTTAGCCAAGCCAGTATCTCTCATCATCCATGATGGAAACCAATGGTTCAGGTGAACCCCATTAACCCCTTAACGACCGCCCACCGACTTTTGGCGTCAGCTGGTGCGGGTCGTTGGTCTACAGCGACGTCTTTTGGCGTCGATGTAGACTTCGGGGTTTGCGACGCCCAGCACCGCAACTGCGCTGGGATTGGGGCTGTACTACACAGCCCCGATCCCAGAGCATCTCCTGCGAGCATCGGGGTGCGGAGAAAACCTCTGCAACCCGGTGCTTTAACTCTTTGATTGCGGTGGTGCATTACCACAGCGCGATCAAAGGGTTACCCTGCTCTGTCGGGTGATCGGAACACCCGGTGACCCGACAGAGCCCGAGGAACGGCTGCACAGTCAGCTCTGGGGACCTAGAGTGGCCCCAGAGCTGTCTATGTACTAAGCCAGTGACAAGGACGCACTTTGTGCTGTCCTAATCACTGCCTGTGTCTGACTGACACAGATTATAATGTTTTAGCAAATATTAATATGCTAATAAATTACAAAATATAAAAAAGTAACACAGTTTTACCTTCCTGGGATTTAAAAAAAAAAAAAAAAAAAGTAAAAAAACACATGAAAAGTGTATAAAAAGAATAAAAAAATAAAGAATAAAATAAAAATAAATATTTAATAAAAAATAATTGTGCATAAATTACACACACACAAAAAACTACAAATATTAGGTATCGACATGACCGTAATAACCTGTAGAATTAATCTAAATAGTTATTAAGTGTGAAATGTTAACGGTGTAAAAAGAATTGTAAAAAAACTAAAAATTTTTTTTACAAAAATTAACAAAAATTCTGCAGTTATTTATAAGTGAACTTAAACTATTCTCCCGTAAAGTACAACTTGTCTCAAATAAAATGAGGCCTCATCCAGCTGCGTCATTGAAAAAATAAAAAAGTTACAACTGTTGAAACACAAGGAGGCAAAAACGAAAAAAATGTTCTGGTCATTAACTACTTTTCAGGTGTTTCGGCTTAAGGGGTTAAAGTCTGTCAGGTTTCCGTCACATTGTCAGTCATCTTAATGGAAAAACTAGTGCATCCTGCTGCACTATCCTGCCATTACTTTTGACAAAATCTAATGAAGCCAAGAACGCAAATGTGAATCAGGACTAAAAGATGCGATCAGTCGACGAACAGGCTAATGCTCATTATTCAGCTGGTCACCAGGAGATGTAACCAGGACACGTAACCTGAATGAAGCTTCCCACAAATGCTGGTTCAGCGTGTGTAAAAATATGTTTAAAAATTAACCACTCTTTCCAATGCTGAGCACACAGTAAGAAAAAAGTATATTATACATCAATGGACGATGTATCCTACTGTATGCTTATGTCTATAATAATAATAATTCCTTTACCTGTATCAAGCCTAAAGTAGGCCGTTAAGCTGAAATACTGCTTTATCACTTTAATGCTCATTGACAATGTGATTACTGTTTTGTGACATGGATGGATAATACTCTGCATAAATAATCCTACCCAATCTAAAACATAGCATTTAATATAACAATTAAAATCTGTATGAAAGTCCCTTAATAGAAAAATCAAAACACTTAAATATGAATTCCAGTTCCAAAAAGTGCACAATCACAGCAGCTGCACATCATAATCATTAGGTGTGGTATTTTGCATCTGGGTGACTGCCCTTTACTGCCACTTTGGATCAACACTCTATTTGGTCCCCTGAGAAACCCTTCTGTTTGATTAGGAAGGGGCAAGTGTGTTGGGACATTTTCCTCTGAAATATTTTTTTTATATATATATATATTTTGGCTTTTACATCCTAGGGCCTTTCATAATTGGGCATCTGGTACTTAGACATTAGTTTTTTTCCAGGGTCTTTCTTTAAAGCAGGGCCGCCCTTTTTGGGCGATTACCCCGCTGTTAGGTAAGATGCATATAGGGCTAGCACTGGTCTATAAATGGACTATGTCCACTGTGGCCCTGATTTCGGTAATTGTTGACACCATATCTCTCGGTTACATATACTCTGGATGTGAAAGGGGTTGTCTGACTACAAGGATTGCTTTTTATGTTAAAGATTTGCAAAAACAAGTCACTTTGCAATATATGTCCATTAACAGTGTCCTACCTATTCTGAGATATCTCCTCTTGTATGGGCTGCATCAGCTCCTCAGGTCGCCATAGCTACAGACCTGTTCCTTCTCTCATGATAGGCTGTCACCACTGTTTGCTATAGCTACGGACCTGGCTTCTACTGCAGCCTAGTAGAAGGCAGTAAACACACTCCTGAATTTAAAATGAAACCAAGAACACAGGACTGAGGTAAGATGAATCAATGCAGTGAGACAACCCCTTTAAAGTGTTCATAGCATTATGTTAGTATATCATTGATGCTATTGGAGTGGACTACTTAGAATTGAGTGACTTCCAATGATATACTACAGCCCACAAATTGTGAATCAGCCTTTGGACTATATAAAAAATGTAATTGTGCGCTTTTTGGAATTGGAATTCATATGAAAGTGCTTTGATATTTCTGTTAAAGAGGTTTTGCCAAGAAGTGAGTTCCTTACCTAACAGGATGATACTCCCATCTTGAGGCCTGAAAAAAGGGACGTTGTGTTTCTATGTTTAAAAAAACAAGTACCTCCTCTGTGATGTCATCGCTCCACCTCCCATGCACGCTCCTGATACTCAGTCTCTGTAGTTGAGCAAACATTGTTTTGCTAATCCACAGAGGAGAACTGTATTGTGCACAAGCTATATGTGTTTTATTTCTCCCTCTTATTTCCTCAGGAGAGAAGATAAGCTCAGCAGGCAGCCTTCTTTCATTCTGTCACGAACGCTGCAGGAGGAGAAGGAGAGGGGCTGGGCAGAGAGCTAGGGAGCGTCTGCATATTTACTCAGATAATTACATTACAACCAGTGGATTCTCTATACAAAAAATACAAGATCTTTCTCCCCAGTCCCTTCAAAGCTTGTTTATGTTCCCTACCATCAGATAAGAAGTGCAAACAAACCAAGCATGGCCAGATCAGCTCCTGTCAGCTCCTGGTCGTGTCTAATGTAAACTGTCAGTATACCAAGGGCATGTAAGGAAGGCTGTAGCTCTCAGAGGCTTCACTTTTTTTGATGACATATATTTAGAAAAGTGATTAAACACCCATTTTGGAGGATCCCACGTCAACATTAGATCGTGGCGAAACCCCTTTAAGGAACTGTTATACAGATTTTAATTGTTATATTAAATGTTATGTTTTAGATTGGGTAGGATTATTTATGTAGAGTATTATTTTAAATATCAGATATATCAGATATAGTCTTTGCAAGTTTTTGACATGGATGGATCAATAAAAATGTGAAAGCTACAATACTCACCATCTCTTAGAGTCCAGACTACATTTGCCTAGAATTTGATGGTATTTTGAGGTGGACCATCCTGGTCCAGCACCCATCCCTACTACTACATGTAGGAATGTTGCCTGTACCCAATTTAGGCTCAAAACCAGATATGAGCAGAGCCTTATCTGTAGGAACGCATATAGTCCAACCAGATTTTTGTGAATTTTTTACAGTAATGCTTCCCTAGCCTCAGTCTATGATATCTTCTAGCTGAGCAGCTTAGATAGTCTGACAGATCTGTTTTAGCACCTGCAACTGTAAAAGAGGTGAAACATATCTCAAAGGAAATTCCTGGCTGGGAGACATTGAGGGAGATTTATTAATGCAATTTTACCAGTTTTCTGCCACAAAAAAAGGAACCACATTTAGAGTTGCAGATGTAACTGGTTATTCTTAGCGTGTAATGATCACTTAAAACAGTGCTTATATCTTAGGATCCCGCATTATGAGTTCTGTTCCTCAGTGGTAGGATACTTTAACTTGTAATCTTTGGAAATTACCCATTATAAAAGCATTAAATGCTCTTAAATTTCGAACAATTTTGTGTTTAACACCCAAATATCAGACAATATGTGACACAAACGCTCCATTGTTTGCTCTAGCAACATGAAAAAAGCAACATTTATTACATAAATAGCGCCATTCCAGTGAATTGTAAGTGGCAGCTTTTATTAACACAGGTTTGCTTGTTTTTGCTTTTCAGTTATTGTATGCTTTACTGTTTTATAGGCAAAAAATGAAATGCGTAAAAGCTTTTACGAGCTTGCAGTCTTAGTACAAGAGGTGAAGAACGTTTAGAAAAGTTGTGCGTTAAAACACTTTAAATTGAAAAGTATTTAGGTTCAAGTGCATAATAGTCTATTGCTATCATTTAGAAACTGTCAATTA
Organism: Phyllomedusa bahiana; assembly: GCA_025379985.1. Classification (NCBI taxonomy): domain Eukaryota; kingdom Metazoa; phylum Chordata; class Amphibia; order Anura; family Hylidae; genus Phyllomedusa; species Phyllomedusa bahiana. Next base: position 83,676 of record JAODAL010011798.1, read on the forward strand.
TACTCAGAATGAAAAAAAAACTATAAAAAAAAGCAAATAAATATGTGCCGAACAAAAAAAACCAAGGTAACAGAGGCATCCAGGTTGCTCCTTGAAGCCAAAATCAAAAAGTAAAGTAGTAATTGTTTTAATGAGTATAGAATTGTTGGAATTATCTGTGCATAAACATAATTTATTTATAAAGCATAGGACAGAAAGTCATTGTTAATTGTGGCAGATGTGGACCTCTCCCAAATTTTCCATGTAGTGGAAATGTATGCATTGTAGTAAAGTGATATTAAAGTAAAGTATAGTAAAGTAGTAACAGCTCTTGGGTTGGGGACTCAGGGTGGGATTTACAATCATTTGAATTCATAATGTCAAAAGAGGGTGCGCCTCTCGAGAGGCATACATTGGATTCATAATTGTAACAGAGCCAAAACTGGCATAAGTTTATTTGAGCCATTGAATTTAGCAACGAAAATCTTCTTTGCCATAAAAGTTTTATAAGAGGACAGCCCCAGTGTACCGAAGAGTGGCTCATAGCACTTATATTGTTAAATAGCTGATAAAATTATTTTTTTCTTAAATAAATTAAAGGTACCACTGCGCAAATAATAAAAAAAAAAACTAACTAGGAGTGGAGGAGGATTAAACAAAAAACCCTTACTTAATTTCCTCCTCCCCTTCCAACATTGTGTCTGTCTTAAAGGGGTTTTGCCACAATCTCATTTCCTACCTCCTGCATCCAGCTCTTCAGCTCTGTGTGCTCAGAAGGGGGCGTGTGTGATTTGTTTGAATTGCATATCATGTGACCCAGCAGGATGACATCACCATGCCTTTCCTCTCTGTAGTCAAAGAAAGGTCTGTTTATGTATAGAACTGTAAGTAGCTACAATGTAGCTCTGAGGTAACATTTTGGCTTTACAGCACAAGGGTCCTTGGTTCAAATCCCTGGAGGAACTTAACCTGTGGGTATTCTTTCCTCTTTATCAATGCACAGACCTCATTGAGGTTTCTTTTTTTTATTTGCACTGTTTGACTTATTACTAACTAGTCCAAAGGACAGGAGTAGAATGACAGCACCCGGGGTTTGAACACTCAGTAGCTGCCTGAGAGGAGAGGTGATGTCTGAGCATGTGTGACCAGGACTGAGGAGCTCACAGCCCTGGTCGTATCCCCTGGAGACGAGCTGTAAACAATGGATCACTAAAGGAGCAGCTAAAACAAAAACAGTGCAGAATTTTTAATAATGATGAATGGTGAAAATGTCTATTTAATTTTCAAACTTCCCACGTCAACTTCGTGGCAAAACCCCTTTAATTCTCGACAGTGATAGGCTGTGGAACGTAAGGTTTTTTAAAATTATTTTTCTGCGCAGTGGTAACTTCAATTTATTGAAAAAAAAATTGACCAGCTATTTAACAATATAAGTGCTATGAGCCACTCTTCGGTATACTGGGGATATATATATATATATATATATATACACACTCACCGGCCACTTTATTGGGTACACCATGCTAGTAACGGGTTGGACCCCATTTTGCCTTCAGAACTGCCTCAATTCTTCGTGGCATAGATTCAACAATGTGTTGCAACGATGCTCAATTGGTACCAAGGGGACCAAAGAGTACCAAGAAAATATTCCCCACACCATGACACACCACCACCAGCCTGAAACCGTTGATACAGCAGGATGGATCCATGCTTTCATGTTGTTGACGCCAAATTCTGACCCTACCATCGAATGTCGCAGCAGAAATCGAGACTCATCAGACCAGCAACGTTTTTTCCAATCTTCTACTGTCCAATTTCGATGAGCTTGGGCAAATTGGAGCCTCAGTTTCCTGTTCTTGCTGAAAGGAGTGGCACCCGGTGTGGTCTTTGCTGCTGTAGCCCATCTGCCTCAAAGTTCGCCGTACTGTGCGTTCAGAGATGCTCTTCTGCCTACCTTGGTTGTAACGGGTGGCTATTTGAGTCACTGTTGCCTTTCTATCAGCTTGAACCAGTCTGCCCATTCTCCTTTGACCTCTGGCATCAACAAGGCATTTCCGCCCACAGGACTGCCGCTCACTGGATGTTTTTTCTTTTTCGGACCATTCTCTGTAAACCCTAGAGATGGTTGTGCGTGAAAATCCCAGGAGATCAGCAGTTTCTGAAATACTCAGACCAGCCCTTCTGGCACCAACAACCATGCCACGTTCAAAGGCACTCAAATCACCTTTCTTCCCCATACTGATGCTCGGTTTGAACTGCAGGAGATTGTCTTGACCATGTCTACATGCCTAAATGCACTGAGTTGCCGCCATGTGATTGGCTGATTAGAAATTAAGTGTTAACGAGCAGTTGGACAGGTGTACCTAATAAAGTGGCCGGTGAGTGTATAAATATATATTGTACATATCCATCAACTTCAGCATATTATTCTGCAGTGTTGATTCATATTGAGGAAAGAGGATAAAAGCGAGATAGAAGCCAATTGTCCGCATTAAAATGGAAACAATTTCTCTCCAACATCAATGTAAATTAATGGATCAACGACTGTTAACCAAAAATCTCCTTTAAAAAATAATCAAAGTGTACTTGGTTCCTCACCTACTTGTTTGATAGGTTGTGGGTCAGATATGTATTCTGTGTACCTATTGTTTGAACACATTTGTAATATGTCATAGAGACATTTCAGAAATGGTGAGCGTTGGGACCTAAACTCGGATCAATCCCAACTTCTGAATTGTCTCCAGATCTCAAGAACCATTTCAAGCAACCATTCAGAATAAGCTATCATTTGCAAGCATTATAACACTCTTCTTCCCATTATATGACTTATATTCTGTTTTTTTTTCAGTAAATAATCTGCTCTCTTTGATTGTTAGTTATCCCTGAGCTCTTCTTCACAGTGGGTGGAGACTAGCTGCTATAATGTCTCCCATACACAGCACACAAAGGGAATGAGTTCCTGATCTCCTACTTCACTCACCAGCCGGCAGTCCGAAAAGCATAGAACATTTTCATTCTTCCGTCTGGTTTTCGGATGGAATATGAACGTGCCTATGTGAAAGGGCAGGGCTTTTCTCTGCAAACCGCGGATAAAAGCCGCCCCCCGGCGACCGGGTGCACGGCGCGAAAACAGGACAAATACCGGTCGGATAAACCAACCAATGTTTGTCCTTTGCCGTGTAAACGCCGCCTTAAAGGGGATTTGCCAAAACGGCAGTTACCTACCTCCTGTCAGCATGGGAGCAGGATATATACAAATCACGCTGAGTCATGAAGCTGCAGGGAAGAGAGGGAGGGGGTGAGTGAGGAATCCAAGGGAGCGTCTCAAAACTTAAGTGAAATAATAAACAGTACGACAGTGGATTCTCAATACAGCAAGACAGCCTCAGACTGCACTGTCTACCCGGTGCCTTAAAAGCTCATTCATTTTGCCTGTCATCAGATAAGAAGTGTTTCACACAAGCGTGGCCTGTCATCTCCTGGGTCGTGACTAGGGAAAGCTTTGAGGTAACTAAGGGGGATTGAGAAATGCTGTAGCTCTCAGAGTTTTCACTTTTTTGTAATCACATATATTTAGAAAAGTGATTAAATACCCATTTTGGAGGTTCCCACGTTAACATTACATGGTGGCAAAACCCCTTTAAATAACAGATTCTTCTGTAAAGGTATGTCCATATGACAATAGTAGAAATCTTCGTTGGATTCTGTCGTTGAAAACCGCATTGGATGACACAGTTTTCAACGAGTATTTTATGTGGATTTTGAGGTTATTTTTCTTCTGGCGGATTCACAGTCAGCAAATGAGTCCCATTCATCTTTATGGGGTTTTGGACACGGATCCAACATAGAAATGTTTGGGACCTGTTTTCTTACTTGAAATTTGGCGGATTACTGTATATGTTCCTTGTTTTTTGAAAAAAACAGCAGTTATGAAATCCAACCTCTAGAAAATCCTTGTGGACTACAGCTTGGATTTTCATTTGAAGTCTTTGGGGATGGTTTTACAGTGGCTTTAGATGGTTTTGAAAATCCTAATTCGCATCAGAAACCAACTGGAAATGCTTGCCATGTAGACGGAACCTAAGGTATCCATCATAGCCTCTGTTCAATGCACACATTTGGAGTTCTTTTCTGTTGTATTTGTTTAATGGAGGCCAGAAATGCAGTGTGAACTCAGCCTTGCTGTGAATTCAGGACAAAGGTAAAGCTGTAAAGCACTAGATGTGGCAGCAGCGTCTGTTTGTAAGACTAGTGATTTAATTGCAACTAATACCTCCTGTACTCCCACTCCCCTCTCCACAGACTTCAATGGGCAGCACCTGTAACTGAATCTCTGAGCTGAGTATCCATCATTATCTCTTGAGTTGAAAATGAGTGATCTGTTCAGTTAGCAGTAGGAGGGGAGATAAGTCTGTTAAATGGAGAAAGAAGAATTATTCGGTAATAAATTATCACTGCTTGAAATATTTATGGAAAAAAGTTTAAAAAGGTTTAAAGGGGTTGTCTCACTACAAGAATTGCTTTTTATGTTAAAGATCTTGCAAAAACAAGTCACTTTGCAATATGTGTCCATTAACCATATCCTACCTATTCTGAGATATCCCCTCTTGTATTAGCTGCACCATCTCCTCAGGTTGCTATAGCTACAGACCTGTTCAATCTCTCCTGATAGGCTGTCAGCACTGGTTGTTATACCTACAGACCTGGCTAGCCTAGTAGAAGGCAATAAACACGCCCCTGAATTCAAAGTGAAACCAAGAAAACAGGACTGAGGTAAGAGGAATCAATGTAGTGAGACAACCCCTTTAAATGGTTAGGGTTCGTTTACACGGCAGTGGACAAATACCGGCCGGTTTGCCGGCCGTATTTGTCTGGTTTTGCGGCCGTCCCCACGGCCGCGGGGGGGGACGGCTTTTCTCCGCGATGAGCGGAGAACAGCCCTCCCCCTCTCTCAGTGAGATGCACATGTTCCGTCCGGAAACCGGATGGAAGATTGTGCATGTTCAATGTTTTGTTGCCGGTCCGCCGGCGACAAAACCGCCGGGCGGAAGACACGTGCAGTGAGGACTGCTGCACGGGTTTTCCATAGAGCACCATTCTGCTCATTTCCGGACGGTTTTTCAGGCGGTCTGAAAAACCGCAAACCGGCTGAAAAATCGGCCGAAAACCCTTGCAGTGGGGACATGCCCTTAGGCTTTCAGGTGACCAAGGCTACATGTAAAAAGCCGAATATGGACCATATATTGTGTATTGGGATATTAGAAGCTGGGTGCTAGGAAATATGTTTAGTAGTAGCTACTTTATAAAGTCTACATTTCAACCTGTACATAAAACCATAAGGGATAGTTTTAATAGTACATTTTTATAGTTTCATGCTTACATGCTACCTTAGTAACTAGACTTTTGGTTTCTGAATGATTGAAAATTAACATATGTACTGGTATCATGGACTGTGTTTGCTATCAATGATGAAAAATATGACTGATCAGGATTTTATGACTCACTGGAATACAGAATTTTTGTCATTACATTGTTGGCTACAAATCTTGATTCGATCTTTAATTGGGTTTATGACACTTCCCTGTATGGATGGTTTTCCGCGCACATTATATGGAAACGGTACAAATCAAAGAACGTCTGTGTCATAGAAATGGCTTGTTCACATGGTCCTGTCTGGGCAAAAGCAAACTTGTAGTTCCTGTTTGTTATGACCAGGGCCGGGATGATGGGTAGGCAATGGTGGGCGACTGCCTAGGGCGCCACTTCATCCCAGGCAAAAAAGTGGGTGCAAGGAGGTATGGAGTGGGCTGAATTTTCCATTGGGGGGTACTATGTGCCTTTTTTGCCTGAATACCTTGTCCCAGCCCTGGTTATGACACTTTGATAATTATAGTAATAACTATTCGTAACTATACTTTTTCTCGGTTTAGCATTTTAATTTTTTGGGTGTTTTTTTTTTAACCTCAAATTAGGAAACCAATGTCTCTTTAGATATTAAATCAGTTTATCTAATTTCATTTTTAAAAGTCTGAAACATTTCTTTCTTCAGAATGGGCCCCCTGAACTTCTTTGTGCGAAATGGAGATGGTGGAACATGTGCTGCACTCTCGGTTCATTTCAGATGGAGTTCTGAGCACACCTCTCAGGTGTTCTTGGAACTCCAATAGTTCAGAGTCAAGAGTACCGCAAATGCATGGCCATTTATTCATTGGGCATGGAATAGTTTGGGATTCTGTTCTCATAACGTGAAGTGAGACTTCCTCTGATTAACCAGGATGTGCCATAAATGTCTAAGATGTGAAAACTCCTCTTACTGATGGTCATTTTTTTGATGGCTGTATTTAAAGTGCCAGTATTTCATGACAATGACAATGTAACTTATTTTAGTCCCATGGACAATATACATTTTTCTTTTTAAATTTGAGTTCAGGGTTACTTGTATGTTTCTTAGTCCATTAATTTCTCGTTTCCTCACTTCTCTTTATTTTAATTTAAGCTGATTGTTCAGTTCATAATATCCTCTCTTATCTCATTTATTTTCAGTTATATTTATTTTTTCAGCCTCCTATGGCTCAGTTTTCATTTCACAAAATCACCCTACCCCATTTCGATTTAATTATGAAGCTGCAGGGTTTCATATACTGAAAACAATGTGGTTTTAGTTAATGAATTTGCCAAGTTCCTCTGACAAAGGTTTTAAGCTCAAAAACATGCACTCATTCAGAATTTGAATTTGACAGTTTTTAAGGTCATAGGCAACCATGTGGGGTCTGGGTTCACTCAAAAGCATTGATCAAAAGGAAATTTTAAAGGAGTTGTCCACACACAAGAAAAAAAAAATCTCTAATTGCTTGCCTGAGTCTTAATTCATTTCCCAGTGATATTTTCTGTGATAATTTGTGCATTTGCTGTGCTCTAACTAAGTAGCCTTCTTTCTCTGCAGCTGAATAGTAGAACTTCCTGTTTAAAGATAATGTGTCATCAAAAAATGACTTATTGTTTAACTCACGTTTTTATGTTAAACACTTTTTTTTAGGAATTTTTGGTTATGTTTTTTTTAATTTTCCAGATCACTTTCAGTATTTTTTTAAATAATTCTTAAGTCCTGCAGTTTTCACTTTGGCCACTATGCCTAATAATCGTCTGGCACCTGTTCTGTACAGAAAGATTTTCAGTTGTCTGCTCATTATCAGCACAAGTAGGATTACACTGAAAGGAGACACCAGTGTGAATAGATAGCACAGAATCCACCAGTCACAAGAGGAGATGTCGCAGCTCCCCCCTCTCCCCTCCCTTCACAGTGAAAACTCTCCTATACAAGTCTATGGGACAGAATCTGTTTTAAGAATCCTATGCGCATGAAGCTGCTGTAAAGTATCTCTCTAACTGCTGTTAAAGCAGTGCAAGCAAGAATGTCTTCCCCACAATCATATGTAGACGACCGAATTGAGAAAAAATTGGCGACAGTCCACCTGTATTAATGCATAGGTTATTAGTGTTAAATGGGTTTTCCCATAGTCACAACTTATCACCTATTTATAGGATAGCTGGTAAGTGTCTTATTAGTGGGGTAAGACCATGAGGACTCATACCAATCTCAAGAACAGAGGTCTCCATGTTTCCATGGAACAGCAATCGAGTATGTAGCAGTAATTTTAATTGCAAGTTTGATGTATTTTTCAGTAGTTTTCCTCCTCTACATCCTCTCTAGTTGTCATTTTTTCCTAATAAGCTGGAGAAAGGGTAGGCACTAACTGCTAAAATATTCTCCCTCACTCGGGAGCATGGTGTCTGCCTATAATAACTCAGCAGAAGGTCCTAATGGGTGTCTTTGGTGAGCTCCCTGTTATTTCCCAGCCTGAATACAGATAATCCGTTATCTGCTCCTTCATACAGCATACAGGTACTTCCATATGTAGGATGCTAGTCGGATTCTGTTTAAAAATCCGGCTGGTATTTTATCATCTTTCAGAGGTTTTGGGAGATGGTTCTGACCGCGGTTTGCAGATTCGCCCGTCCCCCATAACCCTTAAATTTTGGAACATTTTTCCGTCCAAAAGCGGGGGGAAATTTTGCAAGCTAAATTTTTTTGGGAACACCGGGGTTTAAAAGCCGTCCGGGGCTAAAAAAATCTGTTCAGTGTAGACTACGGAACGGATTTTCTTTTAAGGTCTATGGGGATGGTTTCTTGTCATCTGAAAATCCAATGAGAAAATCAAAGTTTTTGGGGTGGTTTTTTTTAAAAAACCCAAAAAAATGGGGGGGGATGGTTTTTTCTTTTTTTTCCAACCCCCCTGAAAATCCGATAGAAAAAAAATCCTTGGGAAAGTCTATGGGAGGGTTTTTTTGTCAGTTTTCAACGGTTTCCAATCCGCAAACCATCTAAAAATCCGATGAAAACCCAAGGGGGCCCCTTTGGTGGAAAAATCCATGGGGGGGGATGGTTTCTTGTCATTTTTTCAGACGGTTAACAAATCCCAAAACCATCTGAAATCTACCAATAAACCAGCCCGTGTGACAGCTAAAAACATAGCGTCGCCTGCGGGTAGCCCAAAAACTGATCCATCACAACAGAGTGTTCAAAACATCATGGGGATCATGTATGAAAACTTATGGCCACATTAGAAAAAACGTCTAGGTCTAAAATTCACTTTGTTGCCCATAGCAACCAATCAGAGCACCCCTTTCATTTTATACAGTGCTAGGAAAAAGGGGAAGGGGGCTCTGATTGGTTGCTATGGGCAACAAAGTGAATTTTAGACCTAGACAGTTTTTCACATATGGGCCCTTAATTTTTTATACTAAAAAGATCGAGATTTTTTGTTTAAAAACTTTCAACAAAAAAATTATTTTTTTAAGCTAAAAATCTTCTTTTCCGAAAGACCTTTAAAAAAATCTGAGGCATTGTTTTTACCCCTTTTTCAACTCTCGCAGCCTTACGTGTAAGTTTGCTCAATGGAAAAAAAGTTTAAAAAAAGAAAGAGGTAGTTTTTTGTAGTTTTTTTAAAAAGGGTTTGGTGGTTTTTTTTTTGGGGTTTTGTTTTTTTTGGGTTTTTGTTTTTTTTTGGTTTTTTTGGGGAATTTTTAAAGTATGCAAAATTAAAAATACCTTGCTTAATACCTGGGGAGTTTTTTACAGAACGTCCAAAAACCGCAGAATAAAAAAAGCCCAAAAAAGGTTTTGGGGGTTTTTCATAGACTTCAATGGTAAAAATTTTTGCCGGAAATCCATCGGATTTACAACATGTTCCTAAGCCGCCCCTGCCCCAAAAACGAGCAAAAAAAACAACCTGTGTAGACTACCCCTTTTTTGTATTGAAGTCTATGGGACTTTTCCGTCAATTTTCGGGTTTCAAAATACTAAAAACCCCCGGGAAAATCCCACCTGCTTTAGACAAGCCTAATAGATTCCTCAAGGTTTTTCGTTTTACAGTGATGCAGAGCCTGATTACAGACAATGTTTCCAGTAAGGGGAAAAAGGTTTGTAATAATGGGGAAGGCATAAGATATAAAAATGATGGGTATACTTTTAAAGCCAAAGTCAAGTGTCACCAAGAATTTTCCTTTGCCTTGAACAATTCTTACTTTTGCTCCTCTGTTCCTTAGAAACGGTCTTAAAAGAGTTTTCCAGGATTTAGTTTAGAAAAAACCAGATTGATGGGTCGGGGTTGCCAGCTCCCCCACGGCAATTCCCCCTTTAAATATGAACCCGACATTTTTTAAGCATTTGCAAGAAACAAGTAAAAAATATTAAATGTTTTTGGTTCACAAAAGGGCTTTTGCCGAACGGATTTGTGCCCGTTTGAGCGCACAAACCGCCGAATACGGGGGGGACGGGGGGGGGCCCGAGCGGCGGGGCGGGCCCCGGGATAAAACATTGTTTCCGGTCTGGGGAAAAATAATTGGCATGTCACCCCCCCCGCGGGATTTTCCCTTTAGGAAAGGCGGATCCCCTTTCTCCTGAACAATTTGATTCCTTGTTTCCGACGGTTGGGCCCGGTATTGAAGCGCCAATGGGGCGGGGAAAAAGGGCCCTCCTCCCCCAAATTAAAGCGTTGAACGGGGTTATGGTAAATCACAGTGCGAAATATGTTGAATATTATTCTCTGTAAAGTTGCCTTGGGAGTAGTGTAGTGATGTATCTGTGTTACAATGTGGTTACATTCTATCTATTGTTTATTAATTGTATAAGGGGAATTTTCGCGGCTAATTGCGGCCGTACATACGGACCAATTACTCGGATATCAGCTCTACCCCTTTTGGCGCTGGGGGGGGGTGGGGGCAGCAGCCCGCCGACCCCCATTTACAGCCATTACCGCGGGGGCGATTCGCCACAAGTAATTGACAGTCACTTATCTCCCCGCGTTAAAATACAGCGGGGGGAGGGCGTGATCCATATTCTCTTAGAACTATGGTAACGAATTTCACCGCACTCGTCCCATTAACGCAAATACGCTGCAAAATGCGCGCCAAAATTAGCCCGTGTGAACATAGCCTAAAAAACAAGGAGATGAAAACAAGGTAAATATATAACAAAATAGGTACAAACAAAACATACAAAAAACAAGGAGATGTAAACAAGGTAAATATATAACAAAACAGGTACAAGCAAAACATACAAAAAACAAGGAGATGAAAACAAGGTAAATATATTACAGAATAGGTACAAACAAAACATACTGGATCAGTAATCTGGACATTGAAGAGTTATGAAGTACATTTTTTTCACATTTTCTTTAATGGACAGCTATATTCTACTAAAAGTAATTTCCCCCCAAACCATTGCTTTGATGGTGCAATAATAATTTTTATCAGTCGGCCTAATGTGTTCCTTCCATACTAGTGAAAGCTTTATCTTGCAGTAAAAATGATATGCCCAGCTACAGCTACATTTCGTTTGAAAGAAAATCTCCCAGCGTTAATAAAACTAATTTTTGGAGTAACAGTTAATGAGCTTGATAAGCTGCACAATTTACCTGATAAATGTAAAGTGTATCGCTGGCTTAATAGTTATTTCTTCAGTGGTTCACTAGACATGAATAGTTCCTAAAATGGTTGTAAACATAAAAACTTTTGCATGTAATGTGCCTGTGAACTTTTGATTTCACCTGTTTTAGAGGGGATGTCTAACCACAGCAAGCTGATCTAAGGAAAGATGTGGGGAGAAGCTGATTGTTGTAGGTTCAGCTCCTGAAACCCCAGCAAACAGCTACTTTTTTTTAAAAGGGACAATTTAATCCGCAAGCCCCCCCACTTTTAACTCTTTTAGGAGGCAAAAATGGGGCATATGACGGGTTGGATAAGCCCTTTGAAAAAAGGGTTTGCAATGGGGGCCCCACCTTTTGGTACAACCGCACTCCTAAGCCTACATTTTTTAGGGGCTTGTTCACACGACGTTTTTGTGATCTAACAATTGTTAGTTGAAAACATTGATTTTCAATGGCAAAACGCATTGCTGTTCCCCCGGGGGAAATAGGCGATGCGCTTTTGGGGAGCTCCCCTGCACTGCGCTTTCGCATCTGCTTTAAGAATTTACATGCAATTTTTTATTGCGGTTTACCAAGGGAAAACCCATAGGAGATAAGGAGTCCGCTTTTAGCACCTGTCCCCAAAAAGGGTCCACAAACCCGGGACTATCAGCTGCCTTTGATTCCAAACGGATCAAAAACACAGTTGGCGCCGGACGGGCATCGGCGGTGGGCGGCTGGCGGGGGACGGCAGTGAGCGGCGGCGGCTGGCGGACGGGTATCGGCGACTGACAGGTGAGGGTTTCTGCGGGGGATGAAAGGCTGGTGTTTAGTGCTGCAGGGGATGATGGGTGGCTGGTGTTGAGGTCTGCAGGGGGAGGATGGCTGGGTTGAGGTGCTCAAGGGAGAGGATGGGGTGGGGGTTTGAGGTGCGCAGGGAAGGATGGATGGCTGGGTATGAGTCGCTGGGGCCCTCGTGCCCCTGCTTGCTCGTCTGTGCGGCCGCTGTTGGCTCCTGTGCGGCCCTGCTGGGCTCGGGTGTGAGGCGCAGGCAGGCAGGAGGGGGATATGAAATGGTGAGGCCACAGAAATGAAAGGGGGAGCGCACGGAGATATGAATGGGTAGGGGCAGGAGATATGAATGGGCGAGGCGCAGGGAGATAGAAAGGTTTTAGGCGACGGGGATATGAATGGGTGGGCGCAGGCAGGGATATGAATGGGTAGGCCACGGAAAAAATGAATGGGGGAGCCACGGGGAAAAAATGGTGAGGCGCACGAGAATAATGGGTGAGGCGCACGGGGATAGAATTGGTGAGCGCACGGGAAAATAAAGGGGGAGGCGCAGCAAAATGAATGGGTGAGGCGCAAAGGGAATATGAATGGGGGAGGCGCAGGCAAAAAGAATGGGTGAGGCGCGGCAGGCAGGGAGATATGAATGGGGGGGCGCACGAGAAATTTAAAATTTGGGTTTGGCGCCCCGAGAAGAATGGGTGAGGCGCACGGAGATATGAAAAGGGGGAGGCGCCGGAGAAATTTTTAATTGGGGGAGGCCACAGATATGAATGGGTGAAAGGGGCAGGGAGATATGAATGGCGGAGGCGCAGGGAGATATGAAAGGGGGAGGGCCCGGGCGATTTTGAATGGGGGAGGCGCAGGCAGATTGAAGGGGTTTGGGGGCAGGGAATAGAATGGGTTGGCGCACGGGATATGAAGGTGAGGCCACGAGATAGAATGGTTTTGGCCACGGAGATATGAAGGGTGGCGCACGGAGAAGAATGGGGGGAGGCCACGGAATATGAAGGGTGAGGCGCCGGGGAAAATAATGGGGGAGGCGCACGAGATATGAAGGGGTGAGGCGCACGGGGATTTGAAAAGGGTGAGGGGCAGGCAGGGAGGGGGTATAATTTGGGGGAGGCGCACGGAGATATAAAAAGGGGGAGGCCACGAGATATGAATGGTGGAGGCGCAGGCAGATATAAGAGTGAGGGGCAGGCAGAATGAATGGGGAGGCGCAGGCAATATGAATGGGTGGGGGCCAGGCAGAATAAGGTAGGCGCACGGAGATATGAATGGGGGAGGCCAGCAGAAAAGAATATGAGGCGCAGGCAAAATATGAATGGGGTAGGCCAGGCAATATAAGGGTGGGCGGCAAATGAATGGGTGAGGCGCGGGAATATGAAAAGGCGAGGCCGGGGAGATATGAATGGGTGAGGCGCACGGAGATATGAATGGGGGAGGGGCACGGAGATATGAAGGGCGGGCGCACGGAGATAGAAAGGGGGGAGGCCACGGAGATATGAATGGGCGAGGCGCAGGCAATGAATGGGGGAGGGGCAGGCAGTAGAAGGGTGAGGCGCAGGCAGCAGATTAATGGGGGAGTGCAGGCCAAAAAATGGGGGCCAGGCAGATATAAAAGGGAGAGAAATCAAAACGCATCCGGAAAGCGGGTCCTAAAACCAACGAAAAGCAAATAATACGGACCAAATAAAGTACAACTGTTGCATTTTTTTGAGCCTTTTCCCGGGTTCGCTTTTCACTCCTCAAAAACGGATCCGTAAAAAGGATCCAAAACGTAGTGTGAACAGGCCCTTATTGGAGAAACAATTTCTGTCACTGGCAAACTTGTGCAGGCATGAGTGGTCGCAGTGCATGTTGCTGCCGCACTGTGGGATCCCGACTTTACCATATATGCTAAACTATATAAGAAGTTCTGTGTTTTAATAAGATCAGGGAATCTCAGCACACTAAGCAAGATAAAAGAAGGATTCATTTTGTCCCTGCTTTATCTTTTCTCTTTTTACATGATTGGTCAACCAGTTCAGACTGGCCAAAGGAGAAATTCCTGGTGGACCCCGAGTTGGCATACATGGTGATGCTTTAACAGGGCTGTGGGGTGTAAGCCAAAGCCCGACCCTCATTTTTTCCCCGACTCCGACTCCACTCTCATACATGGCGTATTTTAAGTGATAACTTTAAAAATTCTAAAATGGAACATCAGATTTTTTATCACCTAATATAAAAATTAAGCATTTAGGTAAACAGACACGACAACAAAAGGGGAACAATGAATTTTTTAACTTTTGACTTTAGGTCCATATCTCACCCATCCCAACAGCTTTTTAATAGGCACCGCCCTTTATAGACAATCATCTTTGACTTTCAAGTGTTTGCATCACTTAGTTTTGCAAAATTCTTGACATGTAACTGCATTGTTTTCGTTTTCTCCGAAAATCAAAACGTTATTTTTTTTATTTTGTTGGTATTTGGTAAATCCACCTTGGCTTTTAAACTGCCTGAATCCTTTGGCAAGCTCTGGTCTGTGCATACTGGATTGGGTACAAATAAATTTTTTCTTCAAACCCACCAACAGTGTTCAATTTGGTTGAGGTCTGGGGACGTGGAGGGCCCAAAACAGCAATGACTCATTGTCCTTGAACCGTTCCTTCTCCAAACCCTTTAAAAAAGCTTCCGGTCGTTTTCCGCGGAACACTAGTTTCCTTTTTATACATGTACGGATTTATAAGAACTTATCTTGTGGAACTTACAATAGCTCACATTGAGATCAACATAAATCCTGGTCAAAGTATCCAACACTTTGGCTGTGAACATCCCCCTTTTCATCAGGCTTTTTTCACCGAACTTGACAGTTCC